>SNQJ01S0034428.1:56611-77470 GCA_010110895.2 Picea sitchensis | reverse complement strand
GCTACTTACTCATTTTGTTTATTGTACTTTATTATTTCATTAATAAAGCATAGAATTTTTTTCTTTACTATATCTTAAATCATAAATTATCTATTTCTAAATAATCACAACCACATGGCCTTCAATGACGAGCACAATTTGTTCAACGCATCAAAGAAAATTGTGTAATTACTCCAATGAGCTTAGCCATGGCTATAAAATATTTGGCTTATCTCCATTAAATTATACTAGGATACATACTCTTCATGGACATATTGCCTCACTTTGTCATTTATTTCCACCTCAACAATTTTGGTTGGTCTTTGGTGGCAGGAAGATTTGTACTAGGTAGAAACAATCTATAACTAGAGGGACTTTCATTATGGGTAAAGAAAAATTAATATTAAATACTAAAATGGTGGTAATTAATCATTAAGAAAGGATGTTCAATAATAATTTTTGAAAGACCATGGGTGAAGGTTCAAATGAAAATTTTGGAATTAAAAAAAATGTATTTCTAGATGTTTTCAAACTTGCAAAGAACCTTGGAAAGTAAATGAACCATATATTTGTTCCTCTTATCCAACCACTATAGTAGTCATTTGTTTCCTTAAATTTGTATCATCATCATTGTCATGACTGGTCAACAAAATAAATCTCAAGATGTCAATGAGAAAGAGAATGAGACTAATTAATGTGCTATAACACATGAGGATCATAAACTAATATAGGTTTGTGATCTTACAATATATCCAAAATATTATTAGAAAGAAGATGAGATTGAATCACCAAAGCCCAAATGGGAATATATATGAGACACAGAAATAAAGATTGAGGGAGATATCAAGATTGTTGGAGTGGCCATGGATATCATTGAGATGATTTATTGATAACCTCATCGACAAAGTATATTGTGTGGTGATTATTCATGTTCTCAAGGTTAAACTTGAACCCATGTAGGAGAAGTTATGGGAAGAGATAAGATCTCACAAGTATCTATTAATATTTTTAGCGTATAGATTTCACACTTTTGACTCATTTATGTCTACCCACTATGGAGGCCAGGGTGTGACCCTCTTTTGAGCTATGCATGCCCCACCTAATGATGATACAATATCTCTCTATACCATCCTTTTGTGGTGGACTATCTTCCTTGAATTCACCCTACCTTAGCCTATGTGTATGACCTCCTATGGATGTTTGTTTCTTTGGTAGGATCCTTGGTTTTTTTCTCCCTCTTGGTATTTGTCCCTTGGTTGTTTATTTGGTTCATTTTTACCCTCAAGGCGCTCATTTGGGGCATTTCCATCCTCATTTCCATAATCACTTAGGATGCATCACCACAAGTCCATGACGACCATAATCCATTTTGGGTTTTTATTTACAAGATCAAATGAGTCAAACCTCCTTAATTATTCCTTATCCCTTTGCAGAGAGAGTACCATAGTTTCCTAAAGAGGGTACCATGACTATGTCTCATGGAATGCAAAACAAAAGGGTGTTTTTGGCATAAACAATTGGCATGGTGTTGCTAAACCCATAGTATTAATTCAACACACACAATATGATCTTTGTGTATGGCTCAATTCCTCTAATGGATAACCTAACATACACCTACCCCTTAAGGTCATTCCTTTTCCTATTTATACCTTTAAATTACTCTTTGTAAATCCTCTTGGATTATTATTTCCATCTCTCATTATCTTGCAGGTGGCAACCACTTGATTAGTGATGCATTTTGATCTAATCTCTCTTCTACCTTTTCCATGCTCTTTAGTTTCTTGTACCTATCACCTTTGAAACCTTTGTAGGAATTATGATTAGCTTGGATCCAACCTTTAAGGCTTATTGATTCATCCTAGATAATATTCATTGGAATAGTTCTACTCATACCTTGGACTAGTTCAACCCTACAACCTTAAGGTAGGTCCCATTATAGCTAGGATAGGGGGCATATCATCCCCCTTGAGGTCACTTGGGTATCTATATTGATAATTTTAATTGATATATCTTTTTCGGTAGTATATATAGTGTTATTTTCACACACACATATATATTCATATTGGAGAGTGGGTACAAGTATTTTCTTTAAGGAAAATTGATCTGCAGTGGAGGATCATCTATAATGTGGATTATGTTGGAATATTCAATAATACTAAGAAGGGGGGGGGTGAATTAGTATTAGACACTTTTTACCATTTTTAATCACAACATGTAAACAATGGACTATCAACAATTTATAACTTATGATTGCATTCAAGCTATCATAAACATATAACCACAGATACAAAGGACATAAGAATTTTATGTGGAAACCCAAATGGGAGAAAACCACATAATTCTTTTAATATATATATCGAATATTACATCCACAGGAAGCACCAACTTCCAATATTCTCCAGCACCAATTGGAAGGAGGCTCCAACCCCATAGTTTATAGGCTCTAACCTAAAGGAAGCTACAAATCCATAGATTCTCCAGCTCCAACTGGAAGGAGGCTCCAAACCCCTAGTTTACAAGATCCAGCCTGAAGGAGGATTCAACTCCCTAGATTCTCCAACTCCAACTGGAAGGAGGCTCCAACCCCCTAGTTTACATGATCCATCCTGAAGGAAGCTTCAACTCCATAGATTCTCCAACTCCAATTGGAAGGAGGCTCCAATCCCCTTTCCTTGGCCCTTCCTTCCCCCCTAAAATACAAATTAGAGAATCAACCTATCACTGCTACTGTCATTGATATTGATACATCATCATCATCAAAATTGGTTCAACCCAATAACCACATGAAGCTTATGAAAATATCTCCAAGAATACCCCCCAAATCATATACCCAAAATCACCAATATATTCATCAAACCATGTTCCAAAAACCTCCAAGATATACCTCAAGCATGTGCCAAAACTCCAAGATATGCCTCAAAGCATATACCTAAAACTACAAGATATGCCTCAAATAATATGCCAAAAACTACAATATATGCCTCAAGATATATCGAAAAGCATACCTTTCATCATGTGGAGACCCTAATGCATGAGATATCGAACCATCAAACCTTATTCAAATTTAGCATCAAGAAAAGAGCATATTCCTCAAACCCTTCCTCAACCTCGCGGGACTGAATTGAGCAATGAGTGGGGCCTCGTGTGATGAGTCTTAGACAATTAGTGGGTCCTCACAGGACACCCTATAATTGATCCACGAGGTCACCTCAGAAAGGTTTTTTCGAAAAACCTTCTCACATCTGCAACTCCGAGAACTCCATCCTTCGCACAATTTCTCTACTTCCCTTGCTCTAAGAGATCACACACTTACTTGATGAAAAATGAGAGGAAATTGATGTGTATTTATATCCTTCCAAGTACCTCCTTTACTTTCTTTAGGGGTGACCTATAACTTCTTGTTGCAACCATTTTTCTCCTTTACTTAATTTTAGGGCCGACTTATGACTTTCTTTTTGCAACCGTTTAGGGGGTAATTTTACATGATAATATTTAAGAGGGTAGATCTCCTCAACCGTGAGGAAACACGTGGTGTTCCACCTATTGAGGAAAAGGTATGAGAAACCTCACTACAACATTTTCGAATCTTACTAGGCTAGGGTATGATAGTTGGGATTATCACCCGAGGTTTATATCCTAAGACAAAATTATCAATTGATTCTAGAGCAATAGGTACAAGGAATCAATGTTGTCTTTTATAATTAAACAGTGCAAAAAGGAAAGTAAACAAATTATATGTATGTGTTTTTAGGATTAAGGAACAAATGAAATAGAGATTTGAAAATAGTATAAAAAAATACACATGTGAGACCAAAATCAACAAAGTGATTTTATTAATGTCATTCTGAGTTACAATCACAACCCCTTTTCAAATCCCAGTGAGGATATGGACCAAGATCATATTTAGAGATCTCAGATGGGAACCATACAAAAAGACTCTGACAACAAGAGAGGACTAAGACTAGAATTCTGGATCAACTTAGCCACGCATATATCATTGTCTGACTCTGCAAAATATTTCCTATCAGTAATTAAATCTAATTCATACACAAATTAGAATACATAGACTATCAAGATCATATGATCAACCTTTCACGAATAAGATGTTGAAATATGTATCTCAATCCTTGAATCTTTCTATCATCAATAAGACCATGTTGTCAAAAAGAGGGTTAAGACTCTAATATAACTCATAATGAATGAAAGTAAGTAATCTCGCAAGAATAAGAGTAGACCTTATATCAGAAAATTCTTCTTTTTTCTCTCTCCCTTTGTCCCTTCCTTTGATTAGCTTTTATCTTCCTCAAAATAAGTTGTGGCAGTTTCAAACTACCATTAGTTAAGTCATAATAGACTAAATATTAGTTAGGTACAAATAATGATAAAGGGTTTATTAAATAATAACTAATAGGCGGGACCCCTAATATTTTAAATCTTTTAAGCTTGATTCCCTCCTTGTCACTCCATAATTTATTTTAAAATAAATCATGCCACCTCATAAATACACACATAAACAATCACTTGAATATTCCCTTGTGTCTCCCAAAATTATCCATGTATATATCAAAATGGATAAATATATTTTTCCACCACAAAAATAAATAAGACCGATTTTCCAAAAATGAAGATAATAGTATCAGGTTGTCTCAAAATAACCAAAACATACAAATTGTCCTGCAATAATCAAAAGTCATATTTACTATGAGAAGCAAGTTGCTTCTTCCCACTATTTGTTGCATTTTCTTCTATGTTTGTAGAGTTTATCTTCTCATTGCTTGGTGGATTGGATGTGTGAGGATGTACCTCACTAAGAATTGGGGACTATTCATTATTCTGCTAGGCATGAGAGGTAACTAACTAGGAGGAGTCACCAGAGGACTTGGCATGAATGAACACTTTTTTACCTTTGCTTGACAAAGCTTCAGGGATGGTTGTCTTCATTTTTTTTCTTGCATGTGAGGAATGAGCAGGGGATGTTATATGATCAATTTGTTGGGCATGTTGGTTGTGTGGAGGTGGAGGAGGCAATGGTAATGAAACTATAGGAAAAACATGATGATGGACTATAGGTTGATTCAAAATATCTTGCCAACCATCATTAATAGGGACCTATGGATGGAGTGAGACATGAGGTGGAACATGAACACTTGAAATATTCTGACGAGGTTGGTAAGGGGGTATCTATGGTCTAGGATGTGGCTGTAATACTCCTTGACCCACCAGGTTGAAGAACCCAACTTGAAATATCTGTTTCAACTCTTGAGGATGAGCATCAAAGTGAATGGAGAATTTGTGTCTCTTGTTACCCTTTTTCCAAAAACAAATTCTACCCTTGCCTCTTCCATGGCTTCCTCTGCTAAAGAAATTCATTGTCTATGAGCAAACTTAGATCATTACATAGAACAAGAAGACTAATCAACCATCAATTAACTTTGTTTAAAGATAAACTCAAATATTGGCTCTTATTATTTAACACACAAGCATGCATGCCATTAATCCATTAATCTATATAAAATAATCATAGTCATTCTGCTAATTAAAATTCACAATTGTCATTATCTAGTATAGGGGTATTCAATGAAATTATGGGATGTGATTTGGATTTATAATGAATGAAAAGTGTTATTTATGAAAAGAAAATAAATGATTATTGTTCCAAATAAGATTCATTATTAACCAAGCCATTTTAATGATCAGGCCATATTCATACTCAATTGTAGGTCTTGTTAATAATGCTCATTGTTCTAATTCAAAACTCCCTTTTCCAATTATAGGGTTTCTATCATATTTCTTTTGGAACAAAACATGGAAAAAATAAAATGATTTTGGGAAAAAATGAGCGTTGTATAATTTGCGTAAAATGAAATTATGGAGGGAAGTGATAATGGTCAACATTATTTCCACATACAAACATCATCCATCAATCATCAACACATATGATCGATTCCAACCTTCAAAATAAAACTCTTATTTTTTCTTTTGTATTCTTGAGAGTTAAATTCACTGAACAAAATATATCAACAAATAGTATGAAAACCCTTTTTTATAATTTCATGTAGAAAGGATTTTATTTGAAATTTTGAAATTTATCCATTTGAACCCTATTTTTCCAAATAGTATAACCATAATAACAGAATAAATCCATTCCATGGGACAAGAACTATTCCCATCTTCATATATTTTCCATATATATTGTATATTGTCAAACTATTTCTTATCAAAGAGTAGCTTCCCTTTTAAAAATATTTACAAAAATGGGACTTGAAGCCAATATGCCAACCAACCCAAAATACAATGTCGACCTCACACACAGGCTTGTCATTTCCAGCCAACACTTCCAACAAGAAATTTGAATGGATGATTACAAAGTCGTAGAGAGTGAAGTAGGGTTTTAAATTTCTATCCAAAGTAAGAAGGACAAGATAGGAGTGTAAGTAGAAACCCTAGGTTTTGAATTCCTTTGTAGTCAAAACACTATAACTTAACATCACTAAGTGGATTGGACCAATAAGGGTGCTACGTATGGGTAAGAAGGCATTCGAAACAAACCTACATGTCACAACCATTATCACCATAAATTGAACTGATAATACATTGAGACTTTAAAAAAAATTCACATTTCTTCTAGAACTAATACAGAGACAGTCAAAATGAGAGTGTTGGAGAGAATCACATTTCCATTTGTTTTTTTTTTTAGAAACAAATCCACAATCATAACAATAAACCCACGGTGCCTAACAACATGTCATATCCATAAAAACCCAAATGCAAACAACAGTGATGAGACTATTTTTCTCATTCAAAGATCTTATTCGTCTCGACTATATAAATTTAAATGCAAAACCCAGGTCGAGAGTTCTCCCTGGTGACCCTATTTATTTTGTATCAACTTCAAATAATTTTCCATCCACGTCATTTAAAAATCAATGTTCAACARAGATTCATTCTCATAACAAACACACAACATGCAAACAAGTCGAGCCAATATTTAAAATTTACTAGAAAAAAGAAAGCCATCGATGCCAGAGACGTAAAAAAATGCCCATATGTATCGAAATAAGATAAATAGCCATGAGAGATAGGCCCAATATTTTTATCCAACCACCAAATCTTTTGAATCTACAAACCCTTGACAAATCAACAAAAAACCATTTCCAACAAGCAACAATGCAAAAGGTGGTATTCTCAGGAGGGAAAACCAACGAGAGTTCATTAACTCTCCATCAACTCACATCGCCTCAACATTCATCAAAACTCATCAATCTTTCAAAATAACCAACTGAAATTTAAATGGTGGAACGCACTTAATTGCCAGCACATACTCCAAATCAAGCCTTGGTACAATTCATCGAACCCACAACTATACCCAAAGAAATATACAATATTCATAACTATTGTAAGTCATCACTGCTTTTATACATCAACGATATCAACTTACCAATAAAGCGATGTGAAATATGATGCCCATAACATATTTGAACTCAATTCTAAGTTGGGTTTGTTTCCACTTTGCATGTGACAACCTTGTATGATATCACATATGATATATATATGCATGGAATAAAGTTGACCAAGTTTTAAAAAATATGTCACAAGCCATATTAAAATTATTAAACTTTAAAACTTATAAGCATAAGTGTTGTAATTTTGGCGCAAAAGGCCTCTCATCCTTTTCCTTTTTCTTTAATCATGGTGACAACATATTTAATGAAATATGAGGATAAGGAGTCTCATAGATCGTTGTTTGATGTAACAAGTTGGGTTTGTAATTTGGTTTTGTTTACACTTTGCATGTGACAACCTTGTATGATATCACATATGATATATATATATATGCATGGAATAAAGTTGACCAAGTTTTAAAAAATATGTCACAATCCATATTAAAATCATTAAACTTTAAAACTTATAATCATAAGTGTTGTAATTTTGGCACAAAAGGCCTCTCATCCTTTTCCTTTTCCTTTTTCTTTAATCATGGTGACAACATATTTAATGCAATATGAGGATAAGGAGTCTCATAGATCGTTGTTGAAGAAATCATTTGTGCATGTAATAAAATATCAAATTGTAATTTAATCCAACCATTTGTTTGCAGGTCACATTTCTTTCGCAAAAAAAACAAGGGAAATCAACTTAATACAACTTCTCTAAGGGGTCCCACCTATTAGTTAAATAATATAGTAATAGAAATAATATAGTACATTGCAATATTTTGCACACAAGATTCTTCTTGTGTAATTTTGCATCAACAATTGGCGACTCCATAGGGAAATCTTCTTGTAGCAGATTATAACTCATGAATTATGGTTTTGATGAAATCAATAGGGGTGTGTAATAATATGTCATAAAAAAATAGACCAAGAACAAAAAGTTATACAACAGGGGGAGATAAAATGAAAATTTAAATGATATATGAAATGGTACTTCGTGGAGCAACTTATGAAAAGTGAGATATATGAGGGAGTTTGGTCCTATTTGTATAACCAACAAAGAAACAATAGCATTTGCTTTGATGAAATTTCAACCTTGCTGCAAATTTTACAAAATCAATTTAGTAGAAAATATTTTAATTGAAGGTACAAGAAATGTCTCATCAACATTTAAATAAAAGAGAATCATAATATCTCTATTGTGTGTTTAATTTCTAAACTGAACGAAAATATTTGTAGACAATGATATATCTAATGAATTGACTGATCCAACTGACTCTGCCTCATCAAATGTTTAAAACCATAAAATGCAAATAAAATCAATAAAATAAAACAACAAAAAGTACTCGAAGTAAACAAGAAAGTATGTACAAAAGTATTTATAAAGCACTCAATTAACAATTTATTTGGTTAGACATAGTGCTTTATATTCGAACCATTAGTACTATAGGAAAATAATCCCTCACCCATATCCTTTAACACGTATGAGTTGGTACTGAGGACATAAGTGATTTTAAATGGACCTAGCCATAATTTATGGAACTTTGAGTGTCTTCCCTTTTCATCACGAGAAGAGTCCCAAAGTAACACTTTCTCATCAACCTTCAAATCAATAGATTTGGTCCTTTTATTAAAATATTTTTTGATTGTTTGTTTCCTTCTTTTTAAATTCTCTAGAGCATGACCTCTCTATTCTTCTAAAGTGATCAAGGTGTTCATTCTTTGAGAAATATCAGTAGAATTCAATTCTTCAGTTTGCAATGCCAAAAGTAGGGAGGTAAGTTCTAGTTCAATGGGAATAATAGCCTCTTCACCATATAATAGCTAAAATGGGGTAAAGCCTGTACTAGACTTAGTAGTAAGAACTACCCAAAGTGAATATGTGAGAAGTGTGTTCCACTGGTGGGGCTTATCCTCTATAATTATTTTCAGTATTTTTACCAGGTTCTTGTTAGTTTACTCAACCTACCCATTTCCTTGAGGATAATAGGCAAGGGAGGTAGAGTGTTTAACACCAAAATTACTGATAAACTGAGTTAGCTTTGTAGAGATGAAAGTTGGTTCATTATCTGAAATGATTTCTAGGGGAAGATCAAATCGAGAAAATATACTTGATTCTAAAAATGAAATAACCTGTTCATATTGAGCATGCCTAAGAGGTACAACTTCAACCCACTTTGTGAAGTAATCTGTAGTTGTCAATATATAAACATGTCCTGCAGAAGATGGCGGTTAATAGGACCAATAAAATATAAACCCCATTTAGAAAAGGGAATATGGAAGAACAAGTTGTAAAGGCATGACAAAGAAGTGTTCTTTACCAAAAATCTTTTGGCCTTTATCACAGGACCTTGTAAATTGATAGGAATCTCTAAAAATATATGGCTAGTAATAACCAGTTCTCATGATTTTAAAAGTAGTGGATTTAGAAACAAAATGACCAACAGTATGAACAATAGAGGTCATTGATCCATGAATCTCATTTAATACCATTTGAGATGCATTATCATCAATACATCGTAGCAACAACTGTTATAGCCCTAAAATTCCCTACTCATTCATACATGGAATTGGCCTTCCTACTTGCATAATTTTCCAAATCTCTGTTGAGGAACTCTATTTAAAAAAACAATTTTTAGAGCATGTATGTGCCTTGCTGCACTACTGTCCACGTACATACGCTTGTTGCATGCTAAAAATCCCGCATACATATGCTTGATGCACACTAAATATCCCACTTACATATGCTTTATGCACACTAAACAACCCATGTATACCTACAAAAGTTGCAAAAATTAAAAAGTTGTAAGGAATTTAGTGGAATTTACGGGCTATTGGAGGTTTCCCAACCAATTCACCCGCCATAGCCCGTCCCCCAACTAAATAACTATCTATTTGTCATATAAACGGAGGTCTTGGGGTCTCATTCCATAATCAAGCATTAGAATGGTGAAACTCTACCCAAATCCGCTTTCCTTCCTTTCCCAAGTATTTGCATCCTTTTGTGAGTTATTGCCTTAGCATTCCCTCTCTAGCCCCTTTTCTCCCATACAATCCATTCCCTTCCCTTGAGGTGATCAATAGATTGTGAGAGAAAGTATTCAGAAGGTGCACTTGGAGCATTGTTAAGAGGATCCCAGACTATGTTCTCAGAGTGTCATCCTGCAAATTTTGTAAGGTTCAATCTTTGCTTATTGAATAAAATAATCTCTTTTCCTTGTCCCAAATAATGGTTTTTATGTCTTTTTCTTCGATTTATACATAACAATTTATATTTAACCCTAATTGATGAATAGAAATAGAATTGTTGTAGCCTTGTTTTCCTAGTTTTGGATGTAGGTCAGGTTTGGGAGGAGACTTGCAACCTTGGGAGCTACGAAGCTTGAGGAGGTCAACACCAAACGTTGGATAAAAGATACAATTTCCGACTCACTCTTCCATTGCTTTATGTTCATCTATTTTGGAATGTTTGGGGTAGTGTAGAAATTAGATTGAATTTTAGGGATTCATTTGCTCTGTCTATACTTAGAACCCTGATATAGTTATAGGGGGGTTTTCCCGCTAGCAAAATTGGCGACTCCACTGGGGAGTCTCTCTAGGGTTTTAGAGGGATTTTTTTGGGTTTTTAATTGGGTTCTTGATTGCCTTTTGAGTTTTAGTGAAGTTTACTGAGTGTTTTAAGGGTCTCTAGTCACTTGCAAGGTGCCTACCAGTTTTCCCTGCCCTACCAGTCCACCTAGTCTTTTTAATTTTGAAAATTATCAGAGGTGTACGCGCCCTGTTTTGGGTCAGCCCACGTACATATGCGCTATGAACAATAGACATCCCACATACATATGTAGGCTACTGATGCAATATCTCATGTCTCTGTGTATTGAAAGTGTTTTTTAACAAAGAGAGGTTTGTCTCTTTCCCGATAGAAGTTTGGGCTTCTCAAGACTTTCTTGAACCTGTTAGAGTCTTTGTCTTTGGCCATAACTTGGGTTAAAGTTTTGGTTAACTTGTTCCTTATTTTTATTTTGTTTTCCCTAAAAGGTTTAGAGAGAACTATCAAGTTTTAGATCCTCCTTTTTGTTTTTTGGTTGAATCCTTGCATTATCGCAGTTGGCTTAGGGTCTTTATCAATCTTGATTTATTTTTTCTCTTTGTTCCTATTTCTTGCTTTGAAAAACGAAAAAAAATAAGCTTTTACTTAATTTTTTCTTGTTAAAGTAGTTCAAAAAATAAAATAAAAAATCTATTTTCTTGCATTTAGTTTGGTAAAGTAGTCAAGGTTGTTGTTTGCAGAAGAAAAAGAGTTTTTGTTTCAAAGTTATTTTTGATTTCCCGAAATACAAGTAGTTTTTATTAGTCAAACGAAAGCACTTCTTAGGAAACTTTTAATTACGAGATCTTGAAACATTGTTTAGAAAATTTGAATTTTATAAAGAGTTTTACAAGATTTTCTTTTATTTTGAAGTATATTTTTCTTTCAAATGCTTTAAAGTTCTCTTCCTTATTCATCTGTTCATAACACCATGAGTTACACGACCACACCCTTTGCATAAATCAAGCCTTAAAATTAACTCTTAACTTAAAATATATTAGACTTTATGTTTGTAGGGTTCATTGTCTAGTTTATGGTTTTAGGGCCTTGAATTAGGTGTGAAGAAGAAACTCTTCAAGACCATTTTAAAACAAACATTGGAGTCTGAGATAGGGAGTGTTTTAAGTCTAGCTTCGTAAGAGTTATCCGAGATCCCCTTCTAACATAGGGGATAAACATGAGGTCGTGTGAGGAAAGGTAGAGGAGATAACCCCTCCAAAGATGGACTAAACGTAGTGGGGATTGTATATTGAGGGTATTTATCGGGAACAATACCAAACACATTTGTCTACGAAGCTTCATGGACCTCGAATCCATTTGATATCCTCAGTTGTGTTCTAGACCAATTACTTTCAACACCCTTGAAGGGCTTAAGACTTGTTATCCTTCTCATTATGATCTTCCTGACTGTCGATTTTACCCGCTTGGTGACTGACTGTGAGGTGGAAACCTATTTTCCCATATTTTACAGACTTACACAGGTGACTGTGGGGGTATACTGTGGCACCTAGGGTAGATGTTGGATCACACTTTGCAGATTATACTCGGAGGGTGCTTCTATGTTCAAGTTGCACTTACATCGGTTAGTTTCTCTAGTGTCAATTGGCATAACCATCCTTCTCACTAGTTAGTTGTCTGCTTGATTTATATTTAGGATTTTTTTTAGTGTGTGATTTGTGTTCCATTCTAGTCAAGCTTTACTGTTTCATTTGATCATTTTACAAAGTGGAAGATCAAAATCTCCACCGGTTGCAAAGAATTTAGGGCTTGTCATCGGTTACTTTGGAGCCACCTCCACCACTGTTGAGGTGAAGAGTTGATCAAGAAAAGTCATTCGAAGCGACTGGGCCACAAGAAACTGTGGCCGAGCCTGCTCCAAGGGGAGACTTTCCAGTACTGGAAGAATCCATCGTTTCTGACCTTGATATAGAAGGTTTCAGGCCAACAAATACTCTAATTACCGACTTGTCGACACCAATTTTAATTCAGATCGTCCTTCTCGAGGTGACATCTTCTGAGCACTAGTTAGTTCGACGAGTGAAAATGGAAGTGAATGTTGCTACTTCATCCGAGAGTCCCCATACTCCCGTTACGACTACTACTAGAGGGGGCACCATACCTCCTCCCCCACCTTCTCTTGTCAGGACCTCAGTTGTCCTGACTGCCACGACTGCAGATTGTGGTCCAATCCCTTTAATGGATTTTACTACTATCTAGTTTATTCAGAACGCGAGGAGCACTCCCTTCTCATATGGGATGCCCGAATTTGATACAAATTCGGTTCTTATTTATTCTACCTTACATACCATAGGTCTGGGAAAAGGGAGCTCCAACGATCCCTTACAAGGGTCAACCACGGGCACTACTTCTCCTTTTAATGCTATTCCTTATGGTGGGGGTCATATACCTCCTCCGTCCCCTTCGCTCGGTGGCGATTTTCAATAGCTAATCAGGTTTAATGTTAATTATAGCTTGTTTGGTGGAGGTAGTTTAGGACCTTTGTCTTATAAAATGTCGGTGGGATCTATGTCATTCTATTTGTTTGATGCATTTGGGAATAATGTTTTTTCTTCGGTCGCTTTCTCGATTGGGGACAAAACCTAGTGCAAGGTACCATTCCTTCATAAGGAGTGGCGAATGGAGTATACTCCACACAGGGGATTTGGAATCCTTGGCAGGGTTCGTTTCCCTCACAAGTAATGTCGGTCAGGGGTAACCCCTTCCATACTCAATGGAACCCCGGGCAAGGCTCTATACCTATGCCAGGAGGATCGGTTGGGAGCATCCCCTACCAAGGTCCTTGGAACACAACACAAGGAGAAATCCCTGCGCAAGCTATATTGCCCAATTTTAGGAGTCATTCGTTGACGTCTCAACAGATAAAATTTCCTTTTTTTGGTCAAGGCCATTATTTCTACCAAAACCCTAGTGAACAGTCCAAATTTTCCTGGAAACCTGGTTCTAGCCAAAATCCAGGGCCCTCTTTTCCTGTAAATAATCCACAACTGAAACTACCCTTTCTGGAAACCCTACATTTTCCAGACTTGTCAAGATTACTGAATGACCTAATCTGTCACGATCCACATTTCCCCCCCATGTTGACTAAGTTTCCTTTGGATATTCCAAAATTTGAGGGCAAGCCTGGTGAAGATCTAGGTGATCATGTGACTACCTTTCACTTGTGGTGCTCATCAAACTCATTAAAAGATGACTCCATTAAATTTCTCATTTTTCAACGCACTCTTATAGGGGGTTTTGTGAAGTGGTATATTGAGCTCAATGGATCGAGGTAATCTTACTTTAATGACTTGTAAATGGTCTTCTTAAACCATTTCCAGTTACCCGTGAGATACGATGTCGACACCGAACTTCTGGCCAACTTCAAGAAAACCAAGGCTGACCACATTCTGATCATATCCGATAATGGTGAAGAATAAAGAGCTTGATTAAGGTCAAGGTCCCTCCTACATTATTTATTGAGTGGTTCTTGAAATATTTGGTTCCCTGTATATCCAAAGACGTAGCAACATTCAAGGTGTTTTCAAAAGAGGAGGCTATTATGAGAGCCCAACAACTAGAATTGATATACTCTCAGTATGGCATGCTCTGCAAGATCTTACCAAATGCGCCATAGTCTACTCTTGATAATGCGAAACAAAAGTGTGAGCTCCACGTTGATGGAATAATGGGCTCATCACAAAGAAACTCCACGGATCTTTTGTCAAATCAGTTGCAAAAATTTTTGATACAACATATTGTGGCCAGCCAGACTCCAAGTTTGGTTGTCCCCACTACCCAGACGTTGAATGTACATAGTGTGAAGTTGACAAACTCCAATGATAGCCAGCAGATTGAGGGAAAGAAGAAACAATGAAATAAAAAGGGTAAAGGGGATAAAAAGGTTTCCAACAATGCTGGCGGGGGAAAAACTAAGAAGAATAAGTCAAAGGATCTGTGTAATMTTTTCACGGAAGACCACTCGAATCACCTATGCCCTTGGCTTGTAGAAGCACAAAATATACTAGCATAGAAACAACCTATTGTGTCGAAAAACCCTTTTCCACAAGGGAAAAATCCGGCTCAGGCTTCCGCATCCACAAGCACGACAAGGGGGTATTCAGGGACCGCCCATGCCTACTACTAACAAGCCAGTCATGAATATTTACATGATGAACATCGATTCTCATTTATCGACCAGGACGTGTGACTACARAACATCAGAATCTATCGATAAGGGAAAGGAGGCTAGTAACCCATCGACTCCTCTCCAAATTGAGAAGGCAGTGGGAGAAAAAATGACTCGCATCCCTAAAGGTGTGTTTAAGAAGGCTTCCCATAATCCAAATGCAAGGGATTCTTAGAACTACTCCATCATGGAGGATCTAGCACAAACCCCTTGTGCAATGTCTTCTTTGGAGGTCCTCTAGAGTTTCCCCTCACAGAGAAAAGATTTGTTATCTTCCTTGGGAGAAGTAAAGACTAGTAACCGATGAGCAATCATTTTCAATCCAACCGACCTAAAACCTCGTCTTCCTTACCACGTTTCCTTTCAGATAGTAGTGGAATACACCATGAAATCGTTGACATGGAAAATTTTCTGTACAGTGGTTGATGAGGGTGCCTCGACTTGCATGATGTCATTGGCATGCTGGAAGGCCATTGGGCAGCCTGAGTTATCTCTATTGCCTACGTTGCTTACAAATTTTGACAGTCGGTCTTTTAGACCACATAGAATAATTCCTTCCTTCCCCATGTAGTTAGGGGGTAAAAATGTGTGTGTCGAAGTTGAAGTAGTTGATGTGCCTCTAGACTACAATATTTTGTTAGGACATAGTTAGAATTATGCGATGCATGTGGTGGTTGCTACAATTTTTCAGGTTTTGTGCTTTCCGCATGAGGGACGAATTGTGACCATCGACCAATTATCCTTCTCTCGTCTTGACCCTTAATCACAGTCTTGCACAGTCCCGATGATTGATAACCCGCAGCCCGGGACTGTCAAATTAGGTGTCGGTTTGTTTCCATCATTGATGTGAACTTTTGATTACCCACCACCTTCCAAAAATGTAAAGTTTATATCGGTTGTTCTCGGCCAACCGAGGGATGCAATTTTTCAAGTGTCGTATTTTAGAACAAGCTACTTTCACAACCCGTGGAATTTAACTTCCCCATCAACCTCGATGGAAGGTATAGGGAACCTTGGCATAGCCATGCCCTTATCCACAGTTGAGGTTGCATACAACATTGTCCAACATACCTCGGCCAACCCTGATCCGACTCCCTCACATGAGTTAGATCTAGTTCTCGAGCCTATTTTGGCTCAATATTCTCTTGCCGCTCAAGATCCTTTAGACTTGGTCTTGCCCTCCGATGAGGTGATTATTGAGGCAATGACTGGTCCCGAAAAACCTTGGGATGATCTACATCATAGATCTTATTTTCTTCCCGAGCTTAGGAGAGTTTGTTTTGACCATGAATGGAGATAGCCCTTGTCCTATCAATCCTATGGTTATGCATGGAGTTTATGTCGAGGGTAACATGGAAAGTATTTCTACAATGATTCCAATTGATATCTCCATAACCCCTGGCATCATGGAGAATGTTTTCGTTAGAATTTTTCTCCCCCGAAGAGATTCAAATTTACACTGATTTATTCAAGGAGTTCTGTGATGTTTTTTCCTGGTCTTACGAGGAAATCCCAGGCATCGACCCACGAATTATTGAACACGAAATCACAACTTATATTGACGCCAAACCTATCCGATAAAAGCTTCGTCCGGTCAATCCTAGAAAAGAAACAACAATCAAGGGAAAAGTACAGAAGATGCTCAAAGTTGATTTTATCTACCCCGTACAATTGACAGAATGGGTGTCAAACCCAGTTCTTGTCGACAAGAAACAAGGAATGATTCATGTTTGTATGGATTTCCACAATTTGAACAAGGCTTTCCCTAAAGACAATTTTCCAACCCCATTTATCAATTAGATTGTTGATGAATTTGTGAGCTGCGAAGTATTTTCGTTCATGGACGGTTTTTCAGGATACAATAAAATTAAAATCAAACCAGAGGACCAACATAAAACAAATTTTATTTGTCCTTGGGGTACCTTCTCATAACGAAATATGTCTTTTGTCATGAATAATGCTGGAGCTACCTTTCAGCGGGCCATTTCATCTACTTTTCATGACCTCAAACACATATTCGAGGCATACCTTGGTGATCTAGCATCACATTCTCGCAAGAGATATGATCATTCCTCCCATCTACGACTAATATTTGAGCGATGTCGCTACTATTGGATTCACTTGAATCCTAACAAGTGTAGTTTCTGCATGACATCAGGTCRTCTTTTAGGTTTTATCATGTCAACAACATGGATTATGGTCAATCCTCTCAAGGTTAAGGTGATAGTTCAGTTTCCTCCCCTGTGCACAATACCCCAACTTCAGAGCTTACAGGGGAAAGTGAACTTTCTTCGGTGTTTTGTCGCTAATTATGATGAAATCACTAAAGGGTTCATGTGTATTTTGAAAAAAGGGGTCCCATTCTGTTGCGATGAAGTTGCTCAACACTCTTTTTAAGTGTTGAAATGTGCCTTGACGTCCGCCCCTCTGCTACGACCTCCTGATTATAACAAAGATTTCTTGTTGTATTTGGCTGCTGCGGAGACGACCATCAACATGGTATTAGTCCAGGAAGATGACATGCTCAAAGAGAATGTTATATATTATCTTATCTAAGTCCTGGTTGGACCGGAACTCAACTACTCTCATGTTCATAAAATTTCTTTGGCAACTATCCACACTGTCCAACGGCTCTGTCACTATATATTTCTTCGCAAGACCACCATTATTATCGTCGTCAATTGTTTCCAATATGTGTTAACATGATGGGTCATTGGTGGAAATATCAATAGATGGATAGTTATCCTACATGATTTTGACTTGGATTTTATTTCTGTGAAATCTAAAATGTCATTGGTCTTTTTCGAACTAATTTTAGAACTACCGGTCGAGTCTGGTGATATTATACCCAAAGAGTCTCCTATCAATGGATATATTTTTCTAATTGCATCTTCGGACCCCTGGTCTTTATATATACTTGTGTATCTTCATACTTTGAAGTTCCTTGCTTCTGCCTCTCACGATGAGTATCGACAAATTCGACACCAAGCGCGAAACTATCTTATACTCGATGAAACTTTGTATTGTCGAGGCATAGATTTCATTCTTTGACGATGTCTCATGAACAAATAAGCAGAGCTTGTTTTGAACAATTGTCACAATGAAACATGTGGCTGTCATTTTTTCGGGTTGGAAACAACCCAAAAGATTCTACGTGTAGGTTACTTTTGGCCCTCATTAATCAAGGATTGTGTGGAGGCAGTCAAGAAGTGCCACTCGTGCCATATCTTATTTCGGAAGATGTGGGCACACCCTTATCCCATGTTTCTGGTCATTGTTGTTGGTCCTTTCACCAAGTGGGGGGTTTACTTTACTACATGTCACCCGACTTCATCCAGGGGGCATTGTTACATCATCATAGCAATAGACTACTTCATGAAGTGGGTCGAATCTATGTCAAAGTTTAGAAATGATGGAGAAATTGTGGCCCTTTTCATTTTTAATCAGATAGTAGCAAGGTTCGGTATCCCAAAATATATTGTCACTGACCATGGCAGTCACTTCCAGAATAAAATGATGACTAAATTAACGTCAAATCTTAGGTTCAAATAGGAAAATTAATCACCCTACTGCCCGCAATCGAATGGTCAGTTTGAAGCTATGAAAAAGTATCTCAAGACTATTCTTCATCGGACAATCAATTCTGCCAATTCAAATTGGAATTTGATGTTGTATTCAGCGTTGTGGGCCTATCAAATGTCTATGAATACTGCCACTAGTTTTTCACCTTTTCAAATTATATATGGGTTGGAAACAGTCTTACCTATTGAATTTCACATCCCTTCTTTAAAGTTGACAATGGATTTACTGCTAGACACTTCACCACTTGAGGAACGCCTTCTATATCTTGACCAACTCAATGAGTAGCATTGTGATGCAGCCTTAGCCAATGAGGCTCATAAGTAATGATTCAAGTGTCAGTATGATCATTCTGTTCACCCTTGAATTTTCTATTGATCTAAAAATGAAGAAGACTTGAAATCTTGAAAATATTTGCAAGTAAAGTTTATGTGTTTAAAGAAAATGGATCAACTTTGCAACGCATCATTTAATAGGATTTACTCATTTAAGACACAAATAAATAGCAACATAATCAATGAACATAAGCACATAAACACAACAAATGATAAAGGAGTTCACCCCTCTCTTGGGATACATCTCCTGGTCCAGCTTCCAATTGATCATTATTATTAATTGCTCAAAGTGCTAAAAAAAACGTGCTTTACAATGCTCAAATTGACCAACAGACTGCTCCAATGGCTTCAGAGCGTCCAAAAACCCCTAGTTGGGCTTTTTCGGCACCTCGTTTGGCCAAAAAACGAAGAAGTTAGGCTTCTTTGAAGTCTCCCCTTCAAGCTTGTTGTCTCTGCATCTACAAATTGCACCCTTGTTCATTCAACCTAGCACACATGCTATTTAAAGCGTAAAAACCTGGTACTGAACGCAACCACGCCAACGATGCGAACTGTAGGACGGTTATGGGCACGCCAGCCCCTAACCGCCAAGCTCTCGGGCACATGGGTCCATGATATGACCTCGGGCTAGCAAACAAAAATCAACCATTTTAAACTTCTGCGATCTCTGTTGTGGTCGCATGTAGTCACACATATAACCACGGGCCAACATTTGAAAACCCCACGCGCAATCAATGGAGGGCATGGTCGTATGGTAGTGTTAGTGCGACTGGGGGCTAGGATCCGTTTGTAACACGACTCCCGCGCATACGGTAATGGTCATATGTATAAACAATATAACCACGGGTCGGGGCTAAGCCCCGACCCGACCCCCCGCCATATACAACATAATTCAAACTTAAATACATTTTATAACATATAGTTTACAAGTAACACTGTGTGGGCTAGTGGTAGCCCACACTCTACCAAAGCGCAGAGCCAAAGGGGAGGTCCGGGGTTCGACCCCCACAGACTCCATACAATTTTAAACAACATCCAATACAACGGTGCCACGTGGAAGCCCATGACTGGGCCATGTGGCACCACACCATTAACCAAAAATGATGCCACGTGTCACATCACAATTCGACCACATCCACCAATAAAAAATTTCCATGTCATCACATGCCACATCAGCATACGGTTGTACGGTCTCTTCCACGTCAGCCTGTATGGACTGCACAGTCAGCATCCCTTTTTTTGCATGTTTGACGATTCGAACAGATCGCAATATCTCTCGCTACCGACGTCCGTTTGAAATGAAACAAGTTGCGTTGGGTTCGCAAAGACGAGGCCTACGCTCTCGTCCAATTTGAAGTGATTCTGAGCACTTTGAATTTTTGAGCAAAATTTGATCCCCTGATCACACCTCCCCATTGGGAAGATTTTGGACCTCCAAAAGACTATATTCAGTCTATGTGAAGATGAGGGTATAGTTCCCTCACCCTTCTAACCTCAATCCACTTGTCTTTGCTTGGATTGGTACCTTTAAGACCAACACGAAGATACTCCACATTTCCTCGTTTTGATGTTCGCATTCTCCTGTCAAGGATGGTGTCTTCATGCAGTTCTGTAAGATATTCTAGGGAAAAATCATCTATAGAAGGAATCTGAACATGCTCTCCATGATCATCAATCAACGGAGGCTCATACAATTTCAAATTCTCCACATTAACAACTACATACATTTGCATATAAGGAGGCAAATCTAAACGAAAGGCA
>SNQJ01S0034428.1:31146-56601 GCA_010110895.2 Picea sitchensis | reverse complement strand
GTTTCAACCTTGTGAGCATCAGAAAACAAAACACTTGCAAATAATCAAGTCTTCAAAAACCAGTGCTCTGATACCAACTTGATCTAAAAATGAAGAAGACTTGAAATCTTGAAAATATTTGCAAGTAAAGTTTATGTGTTTAAAGCAAATGGATCAACTTTGCAACACATCATTTAATATCATTTACTCATTTACGACACAAATAAACAACAACATAATCAATGAACATATGCACATAAACACAACAAATGATAAAGGAGTTCACCCCTCTCTTGGGCTACATCTCCTGGTCCAGCTTCCAATGGATCATTATTATTAATTGCTCAAAGTGTTCAAAAACGTGCTTTACAATGCTCAAATTGACCAACAGACTGCTCTAATGGATTCAGAGCGTCCAAAAACCCCTAGCTGGGTTTTTTCGACACCTCGTTTGGCCAAAAAATGAAGAAGTTAGGCTTCTTTGAAGTCTCCCCTTCAAGCTTGTTGTCTCTGCATCTACAAATTGCACCCTTGTTCATTCAACCTAGCACACATGCTATTTAAAGCATAAAAACCTGGCACCAAATGCAACTGCACCAATGGTGTGAACTGTAGGATGGTTATGGGCGTTCCAACCCCTAACCGCCAAGCTCTCGGGCACATGGGTCCACGATATGATCTCGGGCTAGCGAACAAAACTCAACCATTTTAAACTTTTGCGCTCTCTGTTGTGGTCGCATGTGGTCACACATATAACCACATGCCAACATTTGAAAACCCCGCACGCAATCAACGGAGGGCATGGTCGTACGGTAGTGTTAGTGTGACCGGGGGCTAGGCTCCATTTGTAACATGACTCCCGCGCATACGGTAATGGTCATATGTATAAACAATAGAACCACGGGTCGGGGCTAAGCCCCGGTCTGACCCCCCGCCATATACAACATAATTCAAACTTAAATACATTTTATAACATATAGTTTACAAGTAACACCATGTGGGCTAGTGGTAGCCAACACTCTACCAAAGCGCGGAGCCAAAGGGGAGGTCCGGGGTTCGACCCCCACGAACTCCATACAATTTTAAACAACAGCCAATACAACGGTGCCACGTGGCAGCCCATGATTGGGCCACGTGGCAGCACACCATTAACCAAAAATGATGCCATGTGTCACATCACAATTCGACCACATCCGCCAATAAAAAACTGCCACATCAATGTACGGTCGTATGGTCTCTGCCACGTCAGCCTGTACAGACTGCACAGTCAACGTCCCTTTTTTTGCCTGTTTGACAATTCGAACATATCACAATATCTCTCGCTCCCAACGTCAGTTTGAAACGAAATGAGTTGCGTTGGATTCGCAACGATGAGGCCTACGTTCTCATCCGATTTGAAGCGATTCCAATCACTTTTAATTTTTGAGCAAAATTTGATCCCCTGATCATCTATGAAGGTGATATTTTCCTTATCTATGATCAAGACAAAGATCACCTGGGGGTAGGCAAGTTCAAACCCATGTGGTTCAGACCTTTCATTGTGAAATAGGTCTTAGAGGAGGGAGCTTACCATCTGGTTTATTTTGAAGGAAATTCTTTGGAAGATCCTAGAAATGGGCTCTACATTAAGAAGTACTACTCTTAGGTTGGTCACCTGGGTGGATTCTTGTATATATGTATAGTCTCTTATAGATTTGTTGTATTTTTGTGTTGTGGACGTGTAGTTATTTATGTTTTCTTTTTCACTATGGTTGATGTCAAGTGAATCAGAGGTTTAATTTGGGTTCATGGACTACGCTAGCCAATAAACTCGGAGGCTTGCTTCCGTAGCTTGGGTGATTTTCACACCTAGAGGCCAGTTGCTATCTTCCAGAGGTATTTGTCTAGGCGACGCAACCAATAATGTTTTTGAGTACAACACAACGATAGAATTGATACACGATGCTTTGTCACATGGAATTTCTCACCTCTGGATTTACTTATATGATCAGTTGGTTATGTCCCAGTTAAATGGGGTTTACCACGTTTATGATCCCACTCTTCACTGACAATTCCTTAGGGTACATATCTTAGAACAATATTTTGATTACATTATGTATATTCATGTTCCTAGGAGATTTAATCATTTAACAGATACTCTAGCTAATCAAGTTTTAGATTGGCATGTTGCTCACATATAAAAATAAAAGCACACACATACACATGTAAATACATTTGTAAACAAAATTATCCATAAAGAAAGAAAGATGTATATATATATATATATATATATATATATTTCCAAAAAATAGTGTTATGAGTACAAAAGTGGGCATGAAAGCCTCAAAATTCATTGGTCTACATCGTTGGGATTACTCCCTCAAAAATATAGTACACAAAGTGCCCTAGGCACATAAATAGTCCGACACTATTTGAGGTCTAGGCCTATTTTCCCTACTGTAATGAACGACTGTGTTCACAAGATGTAGGAACAACTGGACCCAAGTCCGAGGCACCTCTATTACATGTGGTTTCATATCCGGGGGGAGATCCTTGATCTCGGCCATAGGAATGACACAAGTGAGAGCAGTGAGATTCCACTCCACTCGTTGTAAGACTCTATCGGACTCTCCAGCTGGGGGTCCTCCCAGAGCTGCTAGTGCTCCTATTGTTGTTGTTCTTGCCTTTGGTTGAGGACAACATCAATTCCTAGAGAAGTATGTCGATCAAATAGGCCCCACATCTGTACATAATATATTCATGAGTTAGTACTCTACACACACATAAAAAGGATATATATTAAAATTAAAAATTTAATAAACTTAAAATATATATATATATTACCTATCTCATCGTGCTCTTTGTCGGGAGGCACAGGCATGCCTGTATCTTTGAGGAAATTGATCCCTAGATAGGAATAATCCTCTATAACTCGGATCTAACGTTCCTACTAGTCAAAAAAATTGTCATCAAAGGCCTCTATAGTCCTCCCTCTACCCTATCTAGGCAATAAAGCTTCCCACATGTTCACTGCTGGGAAGGAGGCTACATTCCCCCATACTATATCTCTAAGACTAAGACTAGGCACCCTCTCGAAGAAGGAGAATAAAATGGTACCAAACCCAAAATTCTTGTTGGTAAGCTTGCGACACTCTTTGAGTTGTCTCTTCATGCATAAAAGCATGGTGGTACTCCAAACAAATATTGTTGCCTCCAAACACTAAATTTCACAGTACATATGTGCGTGTGAGGCCTGATGGGGTGCCACAGATCCATTAATCCTCCCGATCAGAAGTAGGATCACTCATAGAGAGAGGCTGGTGATCTTGTGAATCGACACTTGAGAACCCACTTTCTTAGTACCAGCCTCACAATATATGCTAATATAATCCTCAATGTTGAATGACCCCAGAGGAAAGGCCCTCAAGTTGACTGGTTCCCCTCTTCTCGAGAGGCCAATCAAGAAGCAAATGTCCTCTGTAGTCAGGGTCAGTGATTAACCCTCCAACATAAAATCTTCTACATCGGGATGCCAATACTACACAAGAGCGTTAAGAAAACTTAGTTGTGCCCTCATAAACAAACACTAGAAGAATTTCCATAAACCACATTGTTTCAATGCGGCGATGGCCATAGGGTCATCCTCCATCAAGATATCAAGATCCTCATGATCTCTCTCCCTCTAGTGAACATACATCCTGTCACACAACAATTTGGAGAGGAGTCAATACTTGCATTTTGTTTTTCAATATAAAGGGAGGTGTACGTGGGTTGTTTACTACACAGTCATGTATGTCCGTGGGTTGTTTATTCTTCTGCCCAAGTACATACGTGGGATGGCCTTGGAAAGCCTACGTACATGGAGGCACGAACCTTTTACAAGGGCACACCCATCCCAAACATAAAATTAACTTAAAAGGGAAGAATTGAAATGCAAGAGGAATTTTGATGTACTTACTTTGTCCAAGTAGGAGGGTGTTTCATCCACTGTAGCTCCCAGAATCCACTCTTTTGACGAAGGGTTTTCTTTGACCTTTTGGCAATTTGCAATGGTAAAAATGAGCTGTCCACTTCTATTTATAGACTTTTTTGGCCTTTTTTCCCCCTTTTTGGTCACCTTTGTCACTTTTCCTAGCTTGGTGGCTACTCGAGTTCACTTTTGAGTTAACTTTTATTCATTCTAGTACTTTTATCCTTTTGGTTTGGTGATTATTTTTTGGGATTGGTTACATTTTACTCATCCCTTGGTAAAAGTTGTTTTTTCCAACTTTTTCATATAATTTAGGGTTTCATTCCCACTTTTTTCATCTCGTTGTCTTTTTCACTTTACCATAGGATCAACCCCACCGAAGTACAACATAAAACCTTCTTTGATGCTTTAGAAGTGTCGTAATTAGGTGGTAGAACTTACCTCTACATGGATTCCCT
Organism: Picea sitchensis; assembly: GCA_010110895.2. Classification (NCBI taxonomy): domain Eukaryota; kingdom Viridiplantae; phylum Streptophyta; class Pinopsida; order Pinales; family Pinaceae; genus Picea; species Picea sitchensis. Next base: position 52,215 of record SNQJ01S0034428.1, on the reverse strand, counting down.
AGGTAGATCCTTTGCTACATTTTGGCATCCATGTTGTAAGTTTTGACTATAGTCTTTGGAGTCCTCATTTAGTCCCGTCGTGATTACATTTTGAAGCCTCATTATTTTTGCTAATTTTCATTATTGGCCTTACCCTTGGGACTCCCTGATGAACACACTTTGTTGTCTTTCAAGCTCACTTTAAAATTCGAAAACAACATCCAAAGAGATTGTATTTATTCTTTTCGATCTCGTCTGTATTAATTGAGAAAAGGAATCCCATTGGAGTCTTCTTTAAGCCCTTTTCAGACTCTCTAAAATTGAAAATATTGTCGAGCGATATTGTTTCCCTTCACGCTTGCCAAACTCAAATTTGAAGTCATATATGTCTAGCAGTAGTTTACCCCTTTTTTGGTCTGGATGGCTAATTTTACGAATAAAGGTATACTCTAGGAACTTAGTTTCACTAGAAAAGTATTCTCAAGCGTAAGTTTAACCCTTTTTTGGGCCTGAGGGACTCAATTTTCAAAAAAGGAACATTCTCCTTTGTTTTGGTTTACCACCTTTTTCGGGCCTTGGAGATTACTTATGAAAAGGAACCCCCCCAGAGTCCATAGTTAAGCTCTTTTTAGACTCCCTAAAATTGAAAAGATCTTCGAGTGACCTTGTTCCTTCACACTCGTTAAACTGGTCCGAAGAACATCTACTTGGAAATATTTTAACCCTTTTTCCAACCAATAGATTATAGCAGAAAAAGGTATGCTTTGGGATATTCGTCTCACCGGGAGAGTTCTCCTCAGTTTCTTTTATACTTTTTAGGGATAAGGAGACTAAACTCGGAAAAAGGTTGTGAGTCCATAGTTAGGCTCTTTTCAAACTCCTTAAAATTGAAAAGATTTCTGAGTGATCTTGTCTTTGTCACACTCGTTAAAATGGTTTTGAAAAGACATTTCTGGTGCAAGTTTAACTCTTTTTCGATCCAATTGGACTAACTACAAAAAAGGTACTCCATGGAGTCTTCTTTAATGTTTTTTCATACTCTCTAAACATGAAAAACTATCGATCTTACCTTCTATGGGATCGTAAAAATTTACATAGAAGGGGTCTTACTGTGTCATGCGTAATCAGATTGGGGGTCTCATCTTTGTGTCTTTGGACTAATACTGGCTCCATGTTTCTCTCAACTGACCCTTTGAAGAATTCCTTATACACAAGCGTTACAATACTTTTTGCCTCTGCGATCTAACACCTTGAACCATGGAGGAATTTTTCCCCGAGTGTCCTTATCTTGCACATGTCTTCTTTCCCTGAGCATTAGTATGTTCCATGTGATTGGAACCAGGTTTCTTTCTCGCGACAATCGTTCCTCCTTTGTAACGTAGAATTATTTTGTTCTTTTTCAAGCTCGTTTAAAAATTGAAAAAGACAAAAAAAAAATCAAATATTTCAAAAAGAGGGGACAAGAAATATACCTTTTTTTCTTTTTTCAGTAGCAAAGATAGTCACCCTTGGATGAATCACATCCTTCCATTTGTTCGTCAAGTATTGGGATATAGTATGACCTTAGGAAGTTTTTATGACTACATAGAGTTGTTTACTCCTCCTTTTGGTTACTCTTCCAAACATATGCAGCGTTTGCGGTGCCTCCTGCATCACAAACTTATGTCAATGTTATGTTTCTTGAGTCTGATCATGTTTCGTTATTTTGTCCAAGGGAATTTTTAATCAACCTAAGTCAGCCTTTATGTAGTTTGTCTCTTGAATTTCATGATTCAACCATCTCGAGAGTCTAGTCAATTCCAAATTCGAAATCGTCGAAGTTCTCTGCGTGATCATTGAGATCCTTCGGTCTTTTCTGGATGACTTGTTGAAGGTATCATAGTAGTGAGTCTTACACTACCATTTTACTCCTACTTGATTTTTGAAGATCTTGAAGTTGTTTCTCGAGCTATGAAGTTTTCATCTCTAGCCGTAGGCGTCACTAGCTTCTTGAAGATGCATAGTGTACTTGTATATCTTTGACTGATTTTGAGATGTAGATCTGTTGTGTATTGCTCACAACTACACTTTATATAGTTATATGACATGGATCTGCAATGTATTTGATTGGAAGCCATGATTTAGTTCATCCCGAGCATGGGTATGCCTGCTTCAGAGAGAAAATTGTTGTTTTGCGGATGACACCTCCCGAACTCTGGTCCCGGGCTCACTCGACTTCGTGCATTCTAATTGGTAAATATATTGTAATTTATTTCATCCATCAGTTTCTCTTCTGACCTCATACATTAGGGGGAATCTTTTATAGCCCTAAAATTCCCTACTCATGCATACATGGCATTGGCCTTCCTACTTGCATAATTTTCCAAATCTTTGTTGAGGAACTCTATTTAAAAAACCAATTTTTAGAGCATGTATGTGCCCTGTTTCACTATTGTCTGCATACATACACTTGATGAATACTAGAAATCTTGCATACATACACTTTTTGCACACTAAACATCCTGCGTATACCTCCAAAAGTTGCAAAAATTAAAAAGTTGTAAGGAATTCTGTGGAATTTGCAGGCTATTGGAGGTTTCCCAACCAGTTCACCTGCCATAGCCTATCCATCAACCAAATAATTATCCTTTTATCATATTAAAGGAGGTCTTGAGGTCTTATTCCACAATCAAGCATTAAAACGGTGAAACTATGCCCAAATTCCCTTTCCTTCATTGCCCAAGTATTTGCATCCTTTTGTGAGTTATTGACTCAACATTCCCTCTCTAACCCCTTTTCTCCCATGCAATCCATTCCATTCGCTTGAGGTGATAAATAAATTGTGAGAGAATGTATTCAGAAGGTGCACTTGGAGCATTGTTAAGAGGAGCTCGGACCAGGTTCGTGGAGCGTTGTCCTGCAAAGGTTGTAAGCTTCAATCTTTGATTATTGAATAAAATAATCTCTTTTCCCTGTCCCAAATGTTGGTTTTTATGTCTTTTTCATTGATATATACATAACAATTTATATCTAACCCTAATTGATGAATAGAAAAAGAATGTTTGTAGCCTTTTTTTCCTATTTGTGAATGTAGGTCAGCTTTGGGAGGAGTTTTGCAGCCTTGGGAGCTATGAAGCTTGAGGAGGTCAACACCAAACATTGGATAAAAGGTACAATTTCTGACTCAGTGTTTCATTTCTTTCTGTTCATCTATTTTGGAATGTTTGGGGTAGTGTAGAAATTAGATTGAATTTTAGGGATTCATTTTCTTTGTCTATACTTAGAACCCTGGTATAGTTATAAGGGGATTTTCCTGCTAGTAGCAGCCCATCAATAGAACTTCTAAATAAAGAGTCTACTATAATGAGATATTTAGAAGCTTCAACGTAGATCCTCCTTCATTGATGAGAAATCAAATGATTTGGACACCTTTGAAATTGTAAGTAATGGATGAGATATTTATACCATGGGTGTTCAGATAAAGCAAGGTTTTGGATTTCAACATAAAACAATGCTGACAACAAACTATGTTTTTCTTTAGAAAGTTCACTTGGTTCAGGATGCTGAGCTAAGTGAAGGGCTAAGTCGCATCCCTTAATAATTTTGGATGTCATGATCGTCAACTCATGCTGCTTTATTTTTTCAATTCAATGTGCAATTTTTCCTTAAAGATAAGTTTGTGAAAGCAAAAACTTAACAAAAAGCAAAGGGACTTTTACCTACGTGTGCTTGCCTAGAATCAAATGGTGAAATTTCTCTATAGCTTTAAAAAGAGAGAAATCATGCTTTTCAATATATGAATATTTAAACTCGTCATTTAAAAACCTTTGACTCATGTAAGATACACTCTTTTCATTATTTTGGTCATCATTTTGCAGAAGAATAGCAGAAATTGCTTCTTTTGTAGCGTTTTTGTATACGATAAAGTCTTTTTCAAAATTTGGTTTTGCCAAAACCGGTGCATAATTGATTTCTTTCTTGATTCTTATGAAATCCGTTTCAAAATCGTATGTCTAAGAGAAAGGATGATCCTACTTTCAACAATGACAACAAAATCAGAAACAAACCTCTAGACAAAATTAATAATGCCCATAAAAGCTTGAATTTATTTCTTAGATGTGGGGGATGGAATATTTAATATAGCGACAACCCTCTCAAGATAAATTCTTATTCCTGAATCAGAAACAATATGACCAAGAATTTTACCTTGAGTGACACCAAAAATAGACTTCAAAGGATTCAACAAAATGCTGAATTTTCTACATCGCATGAAGACTTTTCGAATATGACTAAAATGATCTGATGGGATATTAGAGTAAACTGTTAAATCATAAAGATAAAACTATATTATATTGTCATTAAGATCATCAAAATATAACTGCATAGCTCTCTGAAAAGTAGCACCTACATTAGACAAGCCAAAAGTCATGTGATCGTAAGCAAAGGTGCCCCAACGGGTCATAAATGTGGTTTTATATTTATTCGTCTTTTTAACTTTGATTTGATTATATCCATAAAAAACGTCAAGGAAATCATCTCAGATCTTGCAACCTATTGTAATATCATTTCCATGTTAGGAAGTGGAAGGTTGTCTCTAACACTTTCTCTATTTAAAGCACAATCGACATAAAGCCTAATCTGACCTGTTTTCTTCCAGATGAGAACAATATTTGATACCCATTCAAAATACTTAACCGGAAAGATTATATGATCATTTAGAATTCTTTCCTCTTCTTTTCGGATTGTAGCTTCAAGATAAGAATTCACAAGTATTTGCTTTTTCCTAATTGGATTTTCCCCTTCCTTAATGGGAATGACATGTTGTATAACATTTGGATCAAAACCACGAAGATCCTCATAAGACCAGGAAAACACATCATGAAATTCTTGGAACAAGTATATGAATTTTTTTATTTCTTTATCAGAACATTGGGCACCTATATTAATGATATTTGGGGACTCAGGTGTTCCAATGTTCAAAGGGATGGTATCCCCAACTTTTCTTTTAGACTCCTCTTCTTTATTAATTTATTTATTGCCTACATCACTCGTCAAGAATGAACTATCAAGAGGAGTCAAACCTTTAGTAAGTTTAACATTTTCAAGAGATATTATTTCCTTAGGATTATAGGGTTCATACTGTAGGAATGCATAGCTAGAAAAACTTGCCAAGATTCTATGTTATCAGGGAGATGAGGTTGGGAGAGAGAAAAGAACGTAGAATATGGCCTCTATGGTAAAATATTCCTTGTAGGAGAAGCTGAAAAAAAAACTAACATGTTAGCCATAGAATTAAGTTCTCTTTTGACATGAGTGATGTTAAAAGACAATATATTTGAGATTAATGCCCACATAACTTGGGTGTATCTCTTCAGTAACTTGTTGTTGGGCTTATATATCTTCCTGAATAAGTTCACAACAAGTTCAGAATCACCAAAAACAATAAGATGACTACAACCAAGGTTATAAGATTTTTTTATGCCAAGTAATAAGGCTTCAAACTCAGTTACATTGTTTGTACATGAAAATTCTAATCTATAGGAGAAATTATGAATTTTTCCCTCAGGATTTTCAGTCAAATTAGCTACTGTGGAAATTTTATCTTCCATAAAAATTTTAAGATGTTGTTGTTGTTTCGGGATGACAACCATGTCCAAAAGGGAAGAATATCCTTTAATATTGGCCAATTGATTGAGAATATTATATTTGGAGGGAGGGAAATAATAAATTTTCCCCTAAGTGTTTGGAATTTGGACAACATGGGAGTTAGTACATTGAGATGATGTGCTTGGCACTGTAGTAGCGCAAGGAGGATCAAATTTGTTCCGATTGGGATAAGATTTATTTATGGTATTAACTACCATAATTTCATTTGGTTGAACCCAATACAAACCAACAATAGTAGCCTCAGGATTCTTACCGAATATTTGTCCATAACATTGTTTTTAACCTCACAAGTGTTATCATCTTGATTTTCTTCACAAAAATTACACCAGGAAAGAGAAATTATAGCCTTTGGTTGGAAAGGGTTATCATTTGGGATCCTAAAATATGCATGAGAAGAAGTATCATTAGGATAAGGAGAGGAAGTGATTCCTTTCCTTTCATAAGTAATCATTCGGTCATTCATATCCTGCATAAGCCGCAAGATTGTAGACATATCGGTTTGTTTAACATAATCTCCCTTAGGAAGAACAATTCTTTCTAACTGCTCTTCATACTCAAGACAATTCTAAAGTGCGGATCCAATATTGTCTATAGCCTTTTCTTCCAATATATGATGATAGGAAGAGGCTAAAGTATCGTAATAATGCATGAAAGTAGCATGGTTTTGGGGGAGGATCAATTCAGGAATTCGATTATACAACTTAGTGAAATGAAGATTGAATGATTTAATAGTTTCACTATTATTATAAGTAATATTATTGTATTCCCTTAGTTGATCATCTGGGATTTTAGGTTTTCCATATGCAGATTTAAACCAATAGACCAATTCTTCCCACGTAGAAAATATTTTACGGGATAAGTAAAAAAAGTCAACAACATCCTTCCCTTCGAAAGAGTTGACAAATAAGCATATGTGAGTATCATTGTCATTTTCCCCTATATTATGGCATGCATTAGAAAAGGATACCAAGTGTTCCTTTGTAGTAATAGTGCCATTTCACGAAAACTTAGGCAAATGATCCTTAAAATTTGGAAGGGAATGGGAAGCTGGCGTAAGATTCAAGGGAGAAGATATGTGTCACGGGGTGGTGGTAGCATCTTATTAGAATTTAAATAAGCCATACTTTTTAATGATTTTTTATGGATTAGTTGTAGATTGAATTGGAATTTGATGGCTATAAATACTACCGATTACAGATGAAGCTGAGGGCTCTGAAGAGGAGGAACCTCTGGTATCACTACAACTACCAGAATATGTCATATTTAAAGTGAATGGAATTACAGGTAGAGTGGAACTAGTTGAATCATATAGGTTCCGACGAAGAGAAGTTTGTTGGCTTTGTATGACAACCTTCCTCCTTCCTAGTTCAGATATAGGAAAATTCTTAGGTTACAACCCTCTTGTTAGTCGAGAAATACGAGAGCTAGAGGACATGTGAAAAATGTTTCAATGAGGAGATTGATTTATAGGTTTCCTTTCTTGGTCTTCCCATTGTTCACATATTCTAATATATCCATAAATGACTCCCCAAGAACAATGGAATTCAACACGAGTCTTAGTAGTGTCTAAAATGGTATTGAATAAGGTCAAAGAAATGCTAGTTTGATTGTAAAGACCATCAACAATATTGGGTTGTCTAGTAACAGGTACAGTCATGGAAACAATCAACTAAAACTAAAATAAGAACAAAAAACAAAAGAAATTAATTACAGAAATAAAGTACAAAAACCAGAGAGATATGGAAAGATATCCCCAATATGGTCGCCAAATAAATGTTGAGAAAAAGGTATGAGGAACCTCACTCCAAAATTTTTGAATCTTAATAGGCTAGGGTAAGATAGTTGGGATTATCACCATGGGTTTATAGCCTAAGACAAAATTATTAATTGATTCTCGAGCAATAAGTACAAGGAATCAATGTTGTCTTTTATAATTAAACAGTGAAAAAAATAAAGTGAAAAATGTATATGTACTATTTTTTAGGATTAAGGAACAAATGAAATACATATTTGAAAATAGTATCAGAAAATACACGTGTGAGACCAAAATCAACAAAGTGATTTTATTAATGTCATTCCAGTTTATAATACAACCCCTTTTCAAATCCCTACGAGGATATGGACCAAGATCAAACTTAGAGATTTCCGATGGGAACCATACAAAAAGACTCTGACAACAAGAGAGGAATGAGACTAGAAGTCTGGATCATATTAGCCATGAAAATATCATTGACTGAATCGGAAAAATATTCCCTATCAGTAATGACATCTAATTCATATACAAATTAAAATACACAGACTATCAAGATCATATGATCAACCTTTCATGAATAATCTGTTGAAATATGTATCTCAATCCTTGATTCCTGCTATCTTCAATAAGACCCTGTTGTCAACAAGAGGTTTAAGACTCTAAGATAACTCTAAATGAATGAAAGTAAGTAATCTCACAAGAATAAGAGCATACCTTATATCAAAAAATTATTCCATGTTCTCTCTCCCTTTGTCCCTTCTTTTGATCAACTTTTATCTTCCTCAAAATAAGTTGTGGTAGTTTCAAACTACCATTAGTTATGTCATAATAGACTAAATATTATTTAGGGACAAATAATAATAATAATAATAAAGGGTTTATTAAATAATAACTAATAGGTGGGACCCCTAATATTTTAAATCTTTTAAGCTTGATTCCCTCATTGTCTCTCCATAATTTATTTTAAAACAAATCATGCCACCTCATAAATACACACATAAACAATAACTTGAATATTCCCTTGTGTCTCCCAAAATTATCCATGTATATATCAAAATGAATAAATATATTTTTCCACCACAAAAATAAATAACACTCGTTGTCCAAAAATGAAGATAATAGTATCAGGTTGTCTCAAAATAACCAAAACATACAAATTGTCCTACAATAATCAAAACCCATATTTACTATGAGAAGTAGTCAGCTTCTTCCCACTATTTGATGCCTTTTCTGCTCTGTTTGTAGAGATGATCTTCTCATTTCTTGGCTGATTGGATGCATGAGGTTGTACCTCACTAAAAATTGGGGACTATTCAATATTATGTTGGGAATGAGAGGTAACTGATTGAGAGGAGTCACTGGAGGAATTGGCATGAATGAGCACTTTTTTACTTTTGCTTGACAAAGGTTCAGGGATAGTTTTCTTCAATCTTTTCTTGCATGTGAGGACTGAGCAAGGGATGCACTATGATCAATTTGTTGTGAATGTTGGTTGTGTGGAGGTGGAGGAGGCAATGGTAATGAAACTATAGTACAACCATGATGATGGACTGCAGGTTGATAGACAATATCTTTCCAACCATCATTAACAAGGACCTATGGTTGGATTGAGACATGAGGTGGAACATGGACACCTGAAATATTCTGATGAGGTTGGTAATGGGGTCTCTGTGGTATAGGATGTGGCTGGAATACTCCTTGACCCACCAGGTTGAAGAACCCAACTTGAAATAGTTGGTTCAACTCTTGAGGATTAACATCAAAGTGAATGGATAATATAGGTCTCTTGTTACCCCTTTGCAAAAAATTATTTCTACCCCTTCCTCTTCCATGGCTTCCTCTTCTAAATAAACTCATTGTCTATAAGCAAACTTAGATTAGAACATAGAACAATAAAGACTAATCAACCATGAATTAAATTTTTCTAAAGATAAACTAAAATATTGGCTCTTATTATTTAACACATAATCATGCATGCCATTAATCCATTATTGTGTATACAATAATCACAGTCATTCTACCAATTAAAATACACAGTTGTCATTATCTAGAACATGGTTATTCAATGAAATTATGGGATGCGATTTGGATTTCTAATGAACGATTATTTAGGAAATAAATGATTATTGTTCCAAATAATATTCATTCTTAATCAGGCCATTTAATGATCAAGCCATCTTCATACTCAATTGTAGGTCTTGTTAATAATGTGCATTGTTCTAATTCAAAACTTCCTTTTCCAATTACAGGGGTTCTATCATATTTCTTTTGGAACAAAACATGGAAAAAATAAAATGATTTTGGGAAAAAATGAGGGCTGTATAATTTGCGTAAAATGAAATTATGGAGGGAAGTGATAACGATCAACTTTCTTTCCAMATACAAAMATCATCCATCAATCATCAACGCATATGATCGATTCCAACCTTCAAAATAAAACTTTATATTTTGTCTTTTGTATTCTTGAGAATTAAATTCATTGAACAAAATATATCAACAAACARTATGAAAACCATTTTTTATAATTTCTTGTAGAAAGGATTTTATTTAAACTTTTGAAATGTATCCATTTGAACCCTATTTTTCCAAACAATATAACCATAATAATAGAATGAATCCATTCTAGGGCACAAGGACTATTCCCATCTTTATATATTTTCCATATATATTGTCTACTGTCAAACTATGTTTTATCAAAGAGTAGCTTCCCTTTTAAAAATATTTGCAAAGACGAGACTTGAAGCCAATATGCCAACCAACCCAAACTATGATGTCGACCTTACACACAAGGTTTTCATTTCTAGCCAACACTTCTAGTAATTAATTTGAATGGATTATTACAGAGTCATGGAGAGTGAAGCGGGGTTTTAAATTTCTATCCAAAGTAAGCGGGTGGAGATAGGAGTGTAAGTCGAAACCCTAGGTTTCAAATTCCTTTACAATAAAAACACTATAAATTAACATCAGTACATGTATTGGACTAATAAGGGTGTGACGTATGTGTAAGAAAGTAGTCAAAATAGACCCGCATGCCACAACCACTATCACGACAAACTAAACTGATAATACAATGAGCCTTTTAAAAAAAAAATCACACTTCTTCGAGAAAAAATGTTGAAAGATTAACTAATTATAGAAAGAGATTAATTAATTATTGTCGAAAAAGATTAATTAATTATTGCAGGGACAATTAATTATTGATATTAGTTTTCATTGATTTGAACCCTTGAGAAAAGTTGCATGTTGAAGTAAAGTGGCGGTAAACAGAAGATAATTAATTATTTCAGGAAAAGCAAAGAAGAGTAAACAAAAGATAAGAGGTTGCATGTGAGTTGCATGCTAACATGAGTTGCATGTCATTAAGCAATTTTTCCTATATAACAAAGAGAAGAGTCCATTGCAAATCACTTTTGTGTATTCACCTATGAGCATACAAATTAGAGATATGAGGCAGTGAGTCGAAGAAAGAGAATTCGAGTGAAGTAAGGAGTTTGCAGGAGTCGAGAGTAAGGAGAAGGGGTTTCATACATGAATTCCTTGAGTATGCTCTTGAGTTTTAGGAGGAAAAGCGTGAACATCCACAACCTGCAATGAGGGAAAGTGCGGATACCCGCAGACATACAATATACACAATAATAGATCTATGAGGAAAAGTTGATGAAGATCATGGATCTAAAAGATCAAGTTAGCTACAATATGAAGGTATGTTTTCCTGAGTATGTTAAGGATTTATTTTTAATAAATCAGGAGCATGTATGTCTCAGTAATTCATATGTTGTTGATTTGGAGAATTCTCTTATGGATTTTGGCGTGAGGAATAAGTGGTTGCAGTCTTGATGAGATATTTTTAGTAACTGAAACAGAGGTATCAAAAGTAGCAAAATCAATGGGTTATCAATTACAACAACAGAGGTAGTGACAAGGTTTTCTACAAGTATATTTCAGGGAGCTTGGACGGGGCAAGAAAAGGGGGTTGTAGCCTCCTTCTGGTTGGAGCCAAAAAATTAGGGAGTTGGATCTTCCTTCAGGTTGTAGCTTGTAAATAGGGGGTTGGAGCATCCTTCCAGTTGTATCTGGGGAAATAGGAAGTTTGTTCTTCAAATGAATGTAATCTTTGACAAATAAGAAAATCATTCCGAGGTTTTTTCTCGCATTGGGTTTCCACATAAAACTTTGGTGTACTATTTTTATGTGTTGTTTATGCATTGATTTATGGTATTGATGTTATATTGAATGTTAATTGAAGATTTATATTGTTGTTAAAGAAATAAAATTACCAATACTAATTCACCCCCCCTCTCAATATTCCAACAATTGGTATCAGAGCAGGTCCTTCAGGAAGCATTCTAACTACTGGAAGGAGATCATGGAATATGATAAGATTGGAGTACCAAGGTTTGGTGGGAAGAACTATAACATATGGAATAAAAGGATGAAAACATTTCTATAGGAACATGGATTTGATGTTTGGCAAGCATTAGTAGATGGGTATACAACACCAACCACTCCCCCAACCGACAAAGATGGAAAGAAGCTTAGCGAAAACAAATTAAAGGCTAAAGGTACTATTCTGAGTAGCTTAGTTGATTCATTTTTTGTCAAATTATGCATTTTGATAGTGCAAAGGATCTTTGGGACAAACTCCAAAATATTTATGAAGGATATTCCAAGGTAAAGGGAGATAAGATTCAAATTTTTAGAGCTAAGTTTGAACAGTTGAAGAATAAGGAAGATGAAGACATTGTAGCCTACCTTTTGCGAGTTGACAAAGTGGTCAACACTATTATAGGATTGGGAGTAGAATTTTATGACTCAGTACTTGTTCAAAAGGTGTTGAGGTATCTTCCATATTTGACTCTAAAATACCATCCCTATAAGAAAGAGAATATATTGGTACATTGAGCATGGAAGAGCTACATGGAATATTTACAACCTATGAGATAAGAATTGAATAGGAGAACCCAGTCACAAAGGAAGAAAATTTCAAGGCATCCAAGAAGACAAAGAAGAAGAACAAGCAAAATTCAAAACCAAGTGGTAGTTGCAGTGATGATTTAGATGAAGATGAAGAGATGGACAACTTCGTAAGAAAATTACATAAAGGAACCACCAAGTATAAAGGTATGCKTCCATTAAAATGTTTTTGKTGTGGTGGTATTGGTCATTTTTCTTCTAAATGTCCTCACAGGAATAGAGACAATGATGAAGAATAAGTTTCTAAAAGGGAAAACAAATTTCAAAAGGGAAACAAGAGAACAAACAATAAAAATTTATTCAAGAAAATTTTCTACTCAAAGGAGGACAATTCCTCATCAAACAAGAAGGATAGTGATAGTGATAGTGATTCCTAAATAGTACTCTTAATGGGAGTAGAATATGATTCTAAATAAGAAGGTGAAGTTGGTCTCAGAGCAAAGATAATTAGTGCATTAGAAGAACTTAGAAAGGAGAGAAAGAAAAACAAGTCACTCAAGGTAGACTTAAAAATGAAAGGGGTGTCTTAGAATTTAAACTCTAAATAACTATATCAAATGATCATAAGTCTAAAATTTCAAATAGAAGAAGACAAGATAATTAAGGAAATTATTAGAAATTAGTTAGAATAAAAGGAGAAGATGATCAAAAGCTTGGAATAATAAGTAGTCTCTTTAAGGAAAGATATTCAGAAGAAAGATATGTAGCAGAAGAGTACTGGAATATTGGATCAGATCATCAACAGTCAAAGATCATCGGATGATAGATGTGGCCTAGGATACAATCAAGTATATATTGAGAAAGGGTCGATTTCCCAGACGACAAAACAAAGCTCTGTAGAGATTGTCAAATATTCTGTCAAGAAGGAAAAATGCATGTGATCCGTAAAGATCTTTTACACGACTATGATTGAGCTATTATGCATTTGTTCATTAACTAATTAAGGAAGCTTAAGGAAAGAGGGAAAATATATGAGAAGTTATGAAATCCATTTACACATGTACATATCTAAAATAAATCATAAACAACAACAAACCATAACACAAATGTGATAACGGATTTCTGCAATCTCGCCTACGTCTTTGGGCCTTGTCTCAGTGGGCTTTTCTTATTTTTGTTCAGAGATTTACAAGTACATCATGATAGTTCCAAAAGGTTACAAAAATGAGTTAGTCATGTTCTACCATATGTCATGAAGCCATCAAAACTGACGGCACCCAAATCGAATGAACGAAGCTCCCAGAAATGGCCTGCAAAGGTACGTTCCTCAATAGATTCCCTGCATAACAATGGCCTTTGGCTCAACAATCCGGCACTATAAACATGTTTTGAACCTCCATTGTTATCAACTTCTTGTGTACAATTGGTTGATGGTTTGATTTATTTATGATATATGTTATTTCTCTTTATTCTTTCAGTCTTTGTCATTTTCATATTCACATGCATTGTCAGAAAATGGTCTTGATAAAATTGAAGTTATAGTGTGAAATTTCTAAGATTTGATTTTTGGATCAGCATGCCCCCAGAGAAGAACATTCCATAAGTGAAGAATACTCAAGAAGACAAATTCATAAGGAGTGCATCACAAAGAAGATCATCTATTCTTAGGTATCAAATATTCTTTTATGGTCATTTCTTTAATTGGGATAATTTTGGACATAAAGTTGTAAATTGCAGAGCCTATCCCAAGAATAGAAGTAACAATGCAGGATATCCCAGAAGATCTTATGAATCATAAAACAGGAACCAAAATAGTTTTGGTTCATTGAGAAATGAAGTAGAATGCTACAAATGAAAAAAAATTGGGCACATAGAAAAGAATTGTAGATTGACTATTCCACTCAGGGAATCTAAATAGAACATTAGCAATCAGATATCAGAACCATAAGGGATATCGAAAAGAAAGAACTGCTCACTTTGTCTACAATCCTAACACAGGAAAAGTGATTGGTATGTTGACAGTGGTTGTTTGAAGCATATGACAAGTGACATAAATAGGTTTCTAACTCTGAAGAAAGAAAAATATGGATTAGTCTCATTTGGTAATAATCATTCAACTAAAATCATAGGTAGAGGCATAGTTAAACTTGGAAGAAAAGATGCAATGGAAAAGAATGTTCTATTGGTTGAATATATGAAGCACGATATATTCAGTGTAATTCAAATGTGTGATCAAGGAAACACACTTAAGTTCGACCAAGAGAAATGTGAAATAAGGAAAGAAGGATCAGGCAAGTTAGTAGCGACAATTATAAGGAATCTGAAGAACATGTATATTTTGAATGAAATTGGAAAGGAGAGTTGTTGTTTAGGAAATGGAAGTGAAATTTGGCTCTGGAAAAAAAGAATGGGTCACATTCACTTTGACAATATTGTCAAAGCCAACAGAAAGGAAGCAGTAAGAGAAATGCCTGAAATCTCAAAGCTAGCAAATACTCTATGTAAGCATTGTCTACAGGGAAAACAGACCAGGACCAAGTTCAAATCAAATGATTAATCAACAACAAAACCATTGGAGATTGTAAACACTAATCTATGTGGACCATAAAGAACAAATGGATTAAATGGTGAATAATACTTCATGCTAATGATTGATGACTACACAAGAATGACTGCAATTTTATTTCTCAAGAAGAAGTCATAGGCATTTGGGCACTTCAAGATATACAAAGAGATGGTTGAAACAAACACAGAATTGAAAATCAAATGTTTAATATCAGATAATGATGGAGAGTACACATCAAAGGAATTCATTGACTTCTATAGTGAACATGGGATAAAGAGACAGTTCTCAGCAGCTAGGACACCTCAGCAAAACAGAGTTGTTGAAAGAAAGAATAGGACAGTATTGGAAATGTCCATAACCATGTTGAAATATTCCAAGTTGGGTGACATCTTTTGGGCACAACTAGTACATACAACAGTTCATATACTGAACAGAGGAATGCTTAGAAGTAACAATGATAAGACTCCCTATGAGCTATGAAAAGGAAGACCAAAATATGTGAAGCCCTTCAAAGTGTTTGGACGAAAGTGATACATCAAAAGAGAATATGGAAGGATTGGAAAATTTGACCCCCGAGTTGACAAAGGAATATTTGTCAGGTACTCAAGTAAAAATAAGACATACAAGTGTTTCAATATAAGAATCAACAGAATAGTGGAAAGCATCAATGTACATATTGACGAGATAAGTGCACGAAAGCTCAAATAAGAAAGAAAAGGTTCAATAGAGAAGGAAGGAGAAGAGGAATTGAAAGAAGAAGGAGAATTGATAGAAGAGGAAGAACAACCAGAAGTAGAGAAAAAGGAAGATGACCAACAAAATATTCAGATATCTCCCAAAAATCCTAGTAGGTGAATATAGAAAAATCATCCACCAGAACAGATCATTGGGAATATAGATAAGGGAGTTGAAACTCAGAGAAAAATATGCTCACCAGAATAGAGGCATCTAGCACTATTATCCACAATTGAACCCAATGGTTTTAAAGAATCCATCACAGATGAACACTGGATCAAATCCATGGAAGAAGAATTGGATTATACAGAGAGGAATGAAACATGGGAACTTGTTCCAAGGAATAAATATAAGAACGTGATTGGTACAAAATGGGTATTCGGAAACAAGATCAATGAGGATGGACATGTAACCAGGAATAAAGCAAGGCTAGTATGAAAGGGATATGCTCAGTTTGAAGGAATATATTTCGAAGAAATGGTTGCTCTATTTTTCATAATGGAAGTAGTCAGATTGATATTGTCATATGCATGTTCAAAGAGAATCAAAGTATATCATATGGATGTAAAATCATCCTTCCTAAACAGAGAACTAGAAGAAGAAGTCTACATCGAACAACCATAAAGATTTATACTGTCAAAAAATGAAGATTATGTTTGTAGATTGAATAATGCACTATATGGACTCAAACAAGCCCCCAGAACATGGTATTCAAGATTGGATAGGTATCTATAACAAAAACGGTTTAGAAAAGTTAATGCATAATACAATCTCTACATAAAGGTACATCAAAATAATTTGTTGATAATTGAAGTTTATGTTGATCACATTATTTTTGGAAGTAATTATGATAGGATGAGTTAGAAATTTTCTAAAGACATGCTGAATGAATTCAAAATGTCATTACTTGGTGAGTTGTGTTTCTTTCTAGGACTCTTCATATGTCATCTAGATACATGTATTTTCATCTCCCATAGTAAGTATATCAAAGAAATGTTGAATAAGTTTGGAATGGTAGATTGCAAGCTCATAAGTACTCCCATGCAAACCAATTGTAAACTGAGAAAAGATGATATATCCAAAGATGCATATCAAAGTCTCTACAGATCGATGATTGGAAGTTTACTGTATGTGATAGCTTCCAGAACAGATGTGGTGCAGGCAGTTGGACATGTAGCTTGGTTTCAAGTAGCACCAAAAGAATCACATGTTATGGAAGTGAAGAGGATATTCAGACATATAAAAGGTACATAAGAGTTTGGATTGTGCTATCCAAAAGGGAATGATCTATCYCTTATAGCCTACACAGATGCATTTTGGGCTGATAGCATTGATGATAGAATAAGTACAAGTGGAGCAACTTTCTTCTTGGGTGATTTTATGGTATCTTGGTTGAGCAAGAAACAATCTTTGATATCATTRTCCACAACAAAATCATAGTATGTTGCARCAACAACATGTTGTACATAGGTTCTCTGGATGAAATAAACTTTGCAGGACRTACACGTGGAATATGACGAGCTTATTCCAATATTATGTGATAATAACATTGTTATAAGTATCTATAAGAATCTTGTGATGCATTCCAAGATGAAGAACATTCCAATCAAGTTTCACTTTCTATAGGAACAAGTCACAGAGAAGAACGTCAAGGTAGAGTATGTTGGTACAAAAGAGAAAATCACAAATATCTTCACGAAACCTCTTTCGAGGGACACTTTTGATTATCTTTGTCAGAAACTTGGAGTAGTTTTATCCCCATAGTGAATTATTTTTGAAAGAATTGAATAATTTTTATCAGAGATATACACAAGGAAGTACCATGAAGAGAAACATCAATAGATATCAGAGGCTTACTGACATGGGGAGCAACCCCAATGAGAATTCATCCTTTTCCATTGATGTAAAAGGGGGAGAGAAGAACAAAGACATGGAAGAGAAGAGGCATGAATATAGGGGGAGACACCACATGAATACATGGGGAGTCATCATGAACATGAGTTTTTCCATGATTGTGTATAAATGTTGTCATCAATGCCAAAGGGGGAGATTTTTGAAATATTAACTAATTATCGAAAAAGATTAATTAATTATTGTCAAAAAATATTAATTAATTATTGCAGGGATAATTAGTTATTGAGATTAGTTTTCATTGATGTCAACCCTTGAGCAAAGTTTCATGTTGAAGTAAAGTGGCAGTAAACAAAAGATAATTAATTATTTCAGGGATAATTAATTATTGCAAGAATAATTAATTATTGGAGGGATAATTAATTATTTTAGGAAAAGAAAAGTAGAGTAAACAAAAGATAACGGGTTGCTTGTGAGTTGCATTCCAACATGAGTTGCATGTCATTAAGCAATTTTTCCTATATAACAAAGACAAGAGTCCATTGCAAATCACTTATGTGTATACAAGTTGGAGATCTGAGCATACAAGCTGGAGATCTGAGGTAGCGAGTCAAAGACAGAGAAGTCAAGTGAAGTAAGGAGTTTGTAAGAGTTGAGAGTAAGGAGAAAGGGTTTCATACAGGAATTCCTTGAGTATACCTGCAAGTTTCAGGAGGAAAAATGCAGACATCCACGACCTGCAGTGTGGGAAAGCGCAGATACCCAAAGGCATATATACACAATCACAGACCCGTGAGGAAAAGTTGAGAAATATCAAGGATCTGAAATATCAG
Source organism: Picea sitchensis (assembly GCA_010110895.2). Taxonomy (NCBI): domain Eukaryota; kingdom Viridiplantae; phylum Streptophyta; class Pinopsida; order Pinales; family Pinaceae; genus Picea; species Picea sitchensis. Next base: position 33,938 of record SNQJ01S0034428.1, on the reverse strand, counting down.
GTTAGCTATAGTCTGAAGGTATGTTTTCTTGATTATGTTAAGGAGTTATTTTGAATAAATTAGGAACATGTATGTCTAAGTAATTCATAAGATGTTTATTTGGAGAATTCTCTTATGGATTTTGGAATGAGGAATAAGTGGTTGCAGTCTTGGTGAGATATTTATTTTAGTAACAAAAACAAAGGTATCATACGTAGAAGCAACAAAATGTTATCAATTACAATAGAAGAGGTAGTGACGGGGTTGTCTATAGTTATATTTCAGGGTGGTTGGATGGGGAAAGGAAAGGGGGTTGTAGCCTCCTCCTGGTTAGAGCCAAAAAATTAAAGAGTTGGAAGTTTCTTCAGGTTAAAACTTGTAAATAGGGAATTGGAGACTCCTTCTAGTTGTATATGTATAAATAGGAAGTTGGTGCTTCCAATGAATGTAATCTTTGACAAACAAGAAAATCATTTCGTGGTTTTTTCCTGCATTGGGTTTCCACATAAAACTTCAATGTATTGTGTTTATGTGTTGTTTAAGCATTGATTTATGGTATTGATGCTATATTGAACATTGATTGAATATTTATATTGTGGTTAAAGAAATAAAAGTACTAATATTGATTCACCCCCCCCTCTCAGTATTCCAACAACAAATATAGAGACAGTCAAAACGAGAGCACTGGAGAGCATCACAATTCCATTTATTTTCTTTTAGAAAACAATACACATTCATAACAAGAAACCCATGGTGCCTAACAACATGACATATCCATAAAAATCCTAACAAAAACATAAACTCCTGCATCTACTACTTGCCCTGGAGCTGCTACTCGTGATGGTGGTATGGGTATTGATTCTATTGGTGCTTTTACTGGTTATACTATTTCTGTCGTTAGCAAGAAAGGTAAATTAGCAAGAGAGATCCCAGTTCACAAGATAGGTATCAGGATAACCATAGGATATTCATACCCATCTATCTCCCAGAGGTCTCATTCCTTATGTTATATCCCACCCCCTATCGAAGCTCATTTTTTCCATGCTACCAACCCACCTGGTTCGATTTACATTCCCTCCCATGGACATGCCCTACGAGGACCGAGCTCATTGGCATAAAGTTGTATGGAAAAGGAAGCTTTCTAGATGAGACTATTTTTCTCATTCAAAGATTGTATTCCTATCGATTGTATAAATTTAAATGCAAAACCCAGGTTGAGAGTTCTCCCTGGTTACCCTATTTATTTTGTATTAGCTTCAAATAATTTTCCATCCACAACATTTCAAAATCAATGTCCAACATAGATTCATTCTCATAACAAACACACAACATGCAAACAACTTGAGCCAATATTTAAAATTTACCAGAAACAATAAAGCCATCGATTCCAGAGAAGTAGAAAATGTCCATACCTATTGAAATAAGATAAATATACATGAGAGATAGGCCCAATACCATTATCCAACCACCAAAGCCTTTGAATATACAAACCCTCAACTAATTAGCAACAAACCATTTCCAACAAGCATCAATGAAAAAGGTGGTATTATCARGAGGGAAAACCAGTAAGAGTGCATTAACTCTCCATCAACGCACGTTGCCTCAACATTAATCAAAACTCACCAACCTTTCAAAGTAGCCAACCAGAATTTACATGGTGAAAAKCACTTAGTTGTTAGCTCGGACCCCAAATCAAGCCCTRTTACAATGTGTCGAGCCAATAACTATACCCAAAGAAATATATCATATTCATAATGATTTTAAGTTATCATCGCTTTTCTACATCAACGATATCAACTTACCAATCAAGCGACGTGAAATACGATGCCCATAACATATATAAACTCAATTCTAAGTCGATTTTGTTTACACTTTGCATGTTACAACCTTGTATGATATAAACAATGATATATATATGCATGGAATAAATTTGACCAACTTTTAAAAAATATGTCGCAACCCATATTAAAATCATTAAAGTTTAAAAATTGTAATCATAAGTGTTGTAATTTTGGTGCTAAAGGCCTCTCACCCTTTTCCTTTTCCTTTTCCTTTAATCATGGTGATGACATATTTAATGCAATATGAAGATAAGGAGTCTCATATATCATTGTCTAAGAAATTATTTGTGCATGTAATAAAATATCAAATTGTAATTTAATCCAATCATTTGTTTACAGGTCACATTTATTTCTCAAAACAATCAAGGAGCGAAATCAACTTAATACAACTTCTCTAAGGGGTCCCACCTACCAGTTAAGTAATACAGTAATAGAAATAATATAGTGCATTTCAATATTTTGCAGGTAGGATTATTGTTGTGCAATTTTTCATCAACACCACCTACAGTTTGAAACGGCTTGACAAGTACTATCAATCCATGGAGTTTTTTTCATTCATTTGCAATGTCCTTCATACTGCTTTTCTTCAATCAACTTCGGTCTTCATGATCACACCATTGGGGCTTCCTGCCATATTTTTAGGGATTCTTGACCATACATTGCAACTTTTTTTTTTAACAAATATGGCTTATTGTAGGATTTTTCAAAGTGTCTTCCCGTGAGTTCCATGCTTGGAGCTACACCATAAGGGGACCACTTTGGAGACTCCTTCAAATAAACCCATCACTTATAGGGGCTTCTGGACCTTCTTTAGGGATTCTTATAGGGTTGACATCAATGACAAAAACAATTCCAACAATATCCCCCTTTGGATTTGATGGAAACACTGACACTCCCCTTGTGACCATTTTTGCCCCTGTTTTAATGCCCTCAATCTTTTTCTACCCCTTTGGCATCAATGGAAAAGGGTAA
>SNQJ01S0034427.1:69947-84452 GCA_010110895.2 Picea sitchensis | reverse complement strand
GAAGTATTTGTGACATTTGATCTATCTATTTCTACATGCATGTAGATTCTGGATGGAATCCTCATTGGTAGTAAGTGCATTTCTCCCCTTTTCTTCCCTTTCCACCTTTGGATCTGGAGGAATCTTTGAATTGTTTTGAGTACCCTTCCTTCTTTTGATTTTCATGTCCCTTCCCTTTGTCTTTGTGTTTATATTTCTGATTTTGGTGATCACTACTATATTTCAAAACAAGTGCATGCACCTTTGAGCCCTTGATTTTTCCCATATTGATGAGCTTGGTCTGCTCTTGCATCAGAGAATTGATAAAGGCCTCAAGAGAGGGAATTTTCCAAGTAGATCTAGAGGAGATCCTAACTGAATGAAATGTGGATACAAACACTGAGTATTCCAGACCAAGTTTGGAAAGAATGGTAAGAACTATTTGTTTCTCCTCCTTATATTTATCAACCACGCAAGACTTGAGTTGCGACAACAAATCCTTATATTTGGTAAAAAATTCTTGGATATTGTAGAACAAATCCTTATATTTGGTAAAACAATCTTGGAGGTTGTCGAATCTTTTTGGATCCAAAGTGATCAATTCCACCTCGAGTATATGTCCCCTCATCTCGTCATGTTTTCCAAAAATTCCTTCCATAGTGTTCTAGACTTCATTGGGATTTTTATAGGAGGATCTGTGAAAGAGGAGCTTAGGACAAATGAGAGTGCAAATAGTTCCATATGCTTCATCCATCAGATTTACATACTTGGATTTTTATATGAATGATGTGGGTTCAATATCTGTGTCCATGGTTAACCTGTATAATCTTATGCTTCGAATATGTATTACCATCATGTCCTTCCATGAAAATAAATTGTATGGTGTAAGAACCAATTCTTTTGGAAATTCCATTTTCCCGCTTGTTATCACTCCAGGAAAATCTCCTAGGCTATAAGTCATAGATGCCTGGTAACTTAATCTTTTTGGAAACTATTTTCTCAATAATAGGTGTGGGTTTGGATCAAGATGAATATCTTAGTCTTTGGATTGTATCTTCAAGACAGTCTAACTATATTCATGCAATACAAGGCCTTCAAGATCTATTTATCAGATAGATTTGTATAAAAAATGGATAAGAAAACCAATCGGTTAACCAAAACATACATAAACCATATATATGATGGGTCAAAAAAATAGCCAAAGATGCTTATGATTCTTGCTTAACAATCAAAAGTAAGATGACATTTACCATAAGACCATTAAACAGAGAAAAAAGAATGAATTCCACTCATATGCATAGACAAAGATGAAGGAGGGTCTGAAAATAACAAATGAAAGAAGCTTGCAGGATGATATATTAAAGAAAATGTCTTTCATACAAAACAATAGAATATAGAACTCAAAATCCAACCCTTTGGTGCTCCAAATGTCTTTGGCTTTATAGCCTTACAAGATGAAATCTAGATCCTTGAAAGATGGATCGGATTTTCTAAAAATAGTCAAATCAAAATAGATACAACAAGTGTAGGATGAGATCCTATAAAAATGGATCTAGAATACTAAAAATGGAAAGTCAAAACAAAATAGGAAAAGATCCTATCTAAGGAGTCAAACTCTATCTTGATAAATTCCACTCATATGCATAGACAAAGACAAGGAGGGTCCAAAAATAACAAATGAAAGAAGATTGCAGGTTGATATATTAAAGAAAAATGTCTTTCATACAAACACAGTAGAATATAGAACTCAAAAACGAACCCTTAGTTCCTATTCTACATTAAGCTTTATAGCTTTACAATAAAAAAATTTAGATCCTAGAAGAATGGATAAGATATGCTAAATATAAAAAGTCAAAACAATATTTACAAAAAAAAAAAAAAAAAAAAAAAAAAAAATGGATCTAGAATACTAAAAATGGAAAGTCAAAAACAAAATAGGAAAAGATCCTATCTAAGGAGTCAACTCTATCTTGATAGCCTTCATATCCTCCAAACTTTTTGACAGATGTAGAAAGTCTTCCAAGGTTGATGAATCATAGGAAATTCGACTTGTTACCTTTGGCAAAAAAGACAACTTTTTGCTCATGAACTATGTAACCTTTTCACTTTTCTCCATCTTTTCTTAAACACTACTAAATACATCAAGATAAACCTTAAATATGATGTATTTAATTATTATGCATCTTAGAAACCAACCTTGAAAGATTTGGTTGAGAAAAAGTCAGATCCAAGTATCTAATTCCTTGCTGCCATGTACCGTGCTCTTAGTGGTTAAGAGGATGTACTTGGCCCCTCAAGTAACCACCTAAAAGCTCTACTTTCTGCGGTTAAGAGATACAAAACTAGGGCTTGTTAACCACCGAATCCTGTAACTTTCTGAAAATGTTTTAAATCTTCAAAATGTATTACCTAGATTTGTTGTTTTCTTCACCCTTTTGTTATCTCCTAAGTTGGATCAAATCCTTGGTCAAGATCCTACTTTGAAACCATTGTTTCAACTTGGTTCTAGGTGCTCATCATCTTTCAAATCAACACGACCACCTAACACCAATGCCTTTTGTTCTAAAACATTTGCCCGAGAAACAAAATATGGGATCCATTCTATATTCAGGTGTATTGAAACAAGAAGAAATATCCTCCGCCCTATAATGAAATCTTCCAGTGCTTTAGGAAGTGTAACCATAGAGCCTCCCGCAACAAAAGGCAAGGATTAAGGTGGAAAAATTGGCGGTAACAAAAACAACTTCATTAGTATGAACATGATTCTTAGAGACTTCACAAAGCTTCATCTCTATATCTTCGACAACAACAATAATGTTTGATATATCATGATAAGATTGATATCTTCTTCCAACAACTGGAGATATCCATAAACATGTGGAAATATCTTCAAAAATATCTTCATTCTCGATCTCTTTAGATCGGGCCATGATTCTCCACTTTGGGTTCAAGCTTGAATGAATAATCAACTGATACTCGCTTTACACATGTGACTGAGCAACCCATAATCAATCCATGTCTATGCACACCTCTAACCTCTAAGACAATCAAGTCTTTATTGTAAAGGTCTGCAAGCTTAAGAAGATCTTCTTGCATATCTTATGTCCAATGCCCATGATCAATATCATGATCATATATGATGGAAAAGGAATCTATAAAATCAAACTGCTTCTTGTTTGTGCTAAATAATATTGGGTTATCCATCACAACAAAACATAGTTTCATTTCTCAGATGGACTTCTATGAGGAGCTAGAGCCTCACATGGACCTAAGAAAAGTTCCTGATAAGCTCGATCAATCTTATGGACCGGTGGATGGTTCAAAGGTGTAGAGAAATCCGATGAAGAATTGCCTTTTCATTCTGAACACGTTTATGTAACATGCACTCGATATTTTGAGATAATTGATTGACCACATCCAGAATGATATTTACACTGACTAATTGAATTATTTTATCATCGATATTTATATGAGAGACAAATACTCTTTATATAATGCTACACAATAGAGCGGATAATCGCCGTGTTTTTCTTAATGCTACACCTGCATTCCACAACCATATGTTTTTACAACAATGGGGTAAAGGAATTTGCTTCCAGCTAGCAAAATAGGGTTGATGCTTCTTTATTTCCTTCATATCAAAAACCTGCAAATTCGAACCTATTGTACCCATTCAACATCTATACCAAGTTCATTTATATTTTCTTGATGAGTTGTTGCATCTACAGAACTTGGCAATTTGAGTATTTTGAAATACCACATTTATGAAAACGCTACCTCATCTTTCCGTAGAACTTCTAGACTACCTTCACGAAGCCTAAATTCATATGAAAGTTGGAAATAATATTAGGATGTCTAGTTTTCAATCGACTATTTGAGCTGCAGGAAACTAATTCTTCCACTCTGATGATGAAATTGATTTCTCCTAAGGCATTTATTTATGGAAATCTTGTACTTTCTGGTGGTTAAACTAGCCCTCGACTCTCACTGCTAACCACCGAAAGCTTTGTTTTTGGTGGCTAATGAATGCCTACGGGTCCACCTAAGACACTGAAACCTGTAATTGCTATTTTTTGAAAAGAAGATCAAATGCAATGCTTATTTTGAACTTATTTACAAACAACAAGCTTTCAAATAAGCCTAGAAAAAATTTCAAATAATTTTTTCAAGTATTTTTTATCACCTAAAATGACAAAACTTGATGGTGCTATTTTAGAAGATAACATAATTAATTTGTGCTTATCCATTTAACCTTAAAAAATCTGCCACCTGCTCAACAATCATTCACGATTTGTATTATGTCTAGTCCATTGGGATATGGATTCATATGGCTTGATCAACTTATCTTCGGACAACCTATAACCTGCTCTGCTTATTCAACAAAAAAACTGAAAACGATCTACATGCTCATAAGGAACTTAGTCTTCACTTATCCCTACCGCTAACCAATTGTACCATTATCTCTTATCAAGTGAATTCGTGTTTCCAATGAAGCCATGTCAAAATCAGATTTACTAACATGATTATAGATCTTGACCCGAAAAATAAAGGAAACCATACCATGCTTAAAAGAGGTTTGAATAGATGATAAGGACAATTTTCTTCTGACCAAAATTCTTTAACACATTTTTTTGCTCATAGATTAGAAATTGTTATCAACGGGATCATAAATGTCATAAAGAAATACCTCTTTGAACCGCCAACTAACCACTCATATTGCAGCTACTTTTATTGCTTTCACTCAGTCTCAATGTTGAATGTAATCCATTCTTCTTTTGTTGAAAAAGAATGCAAACCCAACTGCTGATCTGAAATTCTCTTCACCACCACTGTCTGTTGACAACAGATCAGAAACAGGATCATGATCAATTGGCCCACCAGGCTGAGATCACCATCACACTGAGAAATTGGCATAATTAAAGATCCAAGATCACACATAGTTCTCTCGGCTATCATTAAGCACATCATGTATACAATCATGATCATCTCTCTATGTAGATAAAGAAACCAACTCTTCAGATTTATAACAATTAGAATTTAAGGAGGTAAGAGAGTGTTCAGTTTTATTATCCATTTGTAGTTCATGTTGATGGGAAAAATCAACATCTTGAAGATCATTAAAGGATTGTTGTATATTATGAGGGAGAGCTCTTTCTATATTTACATATTCATGCTTACAATGTAATTCATATTCATCACAACGATTATCAAATGCAAACTCATCTCAAAAATACCTTTTGCAATGCCTGTGAAGGCTTTTTGAAAATCTTTCAATGATGAAATACTAGAAGGAGGTAAAGAAAATACCACTGACGCGTATCACCATATACAATGAAAATATGAACATCTTCATGCTTTAGATCTAATAGATCCATGCACACATGAAACTTGATGAGGTGTTCAAGTAGGATTGTCTTTCTCTCGAAGGCAGGAAAAATTCTCCCATTCACACATATCGCACCGATTTGTGGGAAACCATGAACTGTAGAGAAGTTGAGAGGTGAAAAACTCCGAGCCAAAAGAGAAACAAACACTTTTGACATTTGAATATCAGAGTCACATCGAATCTGCCCTTCATGGAGTCGCTAGATATATGATTACAACCACGTAGTGTCCAACCTTTGTCTATCATAAAAGATCATATCTATGTCATCTCCCATGGAAGCCGAAGCCGATCTCTCTTCCTCGACAACGACAATTTGTTATCACTCCGTGAAACTTTCCTAGGTCAGAAGTCAGAGGTGCCTGGTAAATTAATCTTTTTGGTAACCATTTTCTCAATAATAGGTGTGGGTTTGGATCAAGATGAATATCTTAGTCTCTAGATTGTATCTTCAAGACAATCTTAACTATATTCATGCAATACAAGGCCTTCAAGAGCTATTTATTAGATAGGTTTGTATAACAGTTGGATAAGAAAACCAATCGGTTAACGAAAACATACATAAACTATATATATGATGGGTCAACAACTAGCCAAAGATGCTTATGAATCTTACTTTTGATTGTTAAGAAATAATCACAAGCAATTATAGGACCACATTAAACATAGAAAAAAGAATGATTTCAACTCACATGCATAGACAAAGATGAAGGAGGGTATAACAATAACAAATGAAAGAAGCTTGCAAGTCAGACATATTAAAGAAAAATGTCTTTCATACAAAACAATAGAATATAGAACCCAAAATCGAACTCTTTGTGCTCCAAATGTCTCTTTGGATTTATATACCTACAAGATGGAAACTAGATCCTTGAAAGATGGATCAGATTTTCTAAAAATAGTCAAATCAAAATAGATACAACAAGTGTAGGATGAGATCCTATAAAAATGGATCTAGAATACTAAAAATGGAAAGTCAAAACAAAATAGGAAAAGATCCTATCTAAGGAGTCAAACTCTATCTCGATAGCCTTCATATCCTCCAAACTCTTTGATAGATGTAGAAAACCTTCCAAGGCTGATAAATCTTCATAGGAAATTCGAATTTACCACCTTTGGCAAAAAAGACAATTTTTTGCTCATGAACTAGGTCACCTTTTTCACTTTTCCACCTTCTTAAACATTAAATACATAAAGATAAAACCTTAAATCTGATGTATTTAATTATTATGCATATTTAGAAACCAACCTTGAAAGATTTGGTTGAGAAAAAGTCAGATCTGGGCAAAAATATGACCTTGCTTCCATGCAACATGTTTCGGTGGTTAAGAGATAAAAATCTGGGCCCGTTAACCACCAAAAAGCTCTGCTTTCGGTGGTTAAGAGAGAAAAAACTAGGCTTGTTAACCATCGAAACCTGTAACTTTATGAAAATGTTTAAAATCTTCAAAATGTATTACCTAGCTTTGCTGTTGTCTTCACCCTTTTGTTATCTCTGAAGTTGGATCAAATCCTTAGTCAAGATCTTGCTTTGCAACCATTGTTTCAACTTGGTTCTAGGTGCTCATCATTTTTCAAATCAACATGACCACCTAACACCAATGCCTTTTGTTCTAAAACATTTGCTCGGAAAACAAAATATGGGATCCATTCTGTATTCAGGTGTATTGAAACAAGAAGAAATATCCTCTGCCATATACTGAAATCTTCCAGTGTTGTAGGAAGTGTAACCACAGAGCCTCCTGCAACAAAAAGGCAAAGGATCCAAGGTGGAAAAATTGGTGAACAACAACAACTTCATTAGTATGAACATGATTCTTATAGACTTCACAAAGCTTTATCTCTGTATCATCGACAACAACAATAATGTTTGATATATCATGATAAGATCGATATCTTCTTCCAACAACTGGAGATATCCATAAACATGTGGAAATATCTTGAAACATATCTTCATTCGAGCTCTTTAGATCTGGCCATGATTATCCACTTTGTGTTCAAGCTTGAATGAATAATCAGCTGATACTCGCTTTACACATGTGACTGAGAAGCCCATAATATATCCATGTCTGTGCACACATCTAACCTCTAAGACAATCAAGTCTTTGTTGTAAAGGTCTGCAAGCTCAAGAAGATCTTCTTGCATATCTTATGTCCAATGCCCATGATCAATATCATGATCATATATGATGGAAAAGGAATCTATAAAATCAAACTCCTTCTTGTTTGTGCTGAATAATATTGGGTTATCCATCATGAAAAAACATAGTTTCGGTCTTTTCTGTATTGAATCTTATGAGGATCTAGAGCCTCAGTATGCACTGAAGAAAAAAGTTTTGATAATCTTTGATCAATCTTTTCTGGGACCGGTGACTATTCAAAGGTGTAGAGAAATCATCTAGATGAAGAATTGCCTTTTCAGCCCCAACAATGCTTCTAACATGCACTCTGCGCATAGTCAGCTAAAGGTGTTTCCATACCCTGATAACAAACCAAATAGATTTCATATACAGGTTAGATGAAAAATGTGTTGTCTTATGACCAAAACGAGGCCATTGGAACAGTTGCCAGTATTGCTTTGACACCCACAAAATACTTACAATATGCTCATTGACAACTGAATAGCAACTGGAAAATTGACATTTTGATCACTCTGCGTTCTGAATTTAAGGGTTTATATATATGAATACTTTCTTATATAATGTTGCACAAGAGAAAGTAGATACTGTCGTGTTTTGTTTTAATGCTACACACCCAGATTCCACAACCATATGTTTTACAACAATGGGGTAAAGGAATTTTCTTCCAGCTAGCAAACTTGGGTTGATGCTTCTTTATTTCCTTCATCTCAAAAACCTAAAACTTAGGACCTATTTTACCCATTCAACATATATACCAAGTTCATTTATATTTGCTTGACAAGCCGCTGTATCTACAAAACTTGGCAATTTGAGTATTCTGAAATACCACATTTTTGAAAACGCTACCTGATCTTGCAGGTAACTTTTGACTGCCTTCCCGAGCTCTAAATTCAGATATGAAAGTACCATTGGAAAGATTAGGATGTCTAGTTTTCAATCGACTATTTGAGAATGGGAAACGACCTTTCCACGGCTGAGAAAATTGATTTCTCCCAAGGAATTTTATTTTTGGAAAACTTGCACTTTCGGTGGTTAAACTAGCCCTGAATTTCGCCTGTTAACCACCAAAAGCTCTGTTTTCATTGGCTAATTAATGCCTACGGGTTCACCTAAGCCACTGAAACATGTAATTGCTATTTCTTGAAAAGAAGATCAAATGCAATGTTTATTTTGAACTTATTTACAAACAACAAGCTTTCAAATAAGCGTAGAAAAAATTTCAAATAAAATTTTGAAGTATTTTCTATCACCTAAAATGACAAAACTTGATGGTGCTATTTTAGAAGATAACACCACTGTCTTCAATCTTCGGTACCTGCAAAAAGATCCTGGTGTGTATTTTTCCTAGAAATCCGTTATCTCTGATACCATGTAAATGTGGATGAATATGCACATATAATATCTATCTAGCAAAGGACATACACAGTTTGCAGAAAAAAATGAGAAAAAACAAAAACAAGAGAGAGAGAACAAAGAATTGTATTAACTAAATGAATGAATGATACTTTACACATGATATACTCTGTATAACTCAATTAATGCGCACTGGAAGAGAATCCAATGCACCATATTGGTGGTATAGAGTGATATGGACATACATCGATAGTTACGAGAGTAAACTACCACCTAGTCTAAGTCAACTAGTCTCTCAGTCCTCAGTTAACTGACTAAAGGAATTAGTAATGCACCATTCTGGTGATAATACCAAGGACACTGCGCATTAGCAATGATGATCCCAATTTTTCATGGTGATGGAACCAATCTGACATCAAGAATCCACTCAACTGATCCAACTGAAGTGTGAACTGGAAAGAATATTCCCATAGAATGTAGGAAAATGAACATTCTCCCTAAAATGTAGGATACTGGATAATGAATAATAAACACAAGGAAAACCTTAGGAAAAATAAATCCTAGGTGTGTATGAAGTATCTCCAACACTAACCTTGAAGGTACAACTTCCTCCAATTCCCAATAGTTTTAGTCCAACCATTTTTATCATGATATCCGTCTTCCATGAGTGGACGTGCACAAATTTTATGGCTCAGATTCGATTGGTTGGGTCACTCAAATGGGATACTACTTCTCCTTTCATGGAATCACTTATGAATTGGCCAAAATTCATTATGGTGTCCTCTATTTTGATCTTGAACTTTGGAAATGGTAGCAATGGTGACAAAAATAACGTGAAGGATATGTATTATGGACAAAGTTTGTGGCTAAACTTTATGATCACTTTGACATCGATACACACTCCCTGGGCCATTTGACCATATTGAAATAGTCTGGTACTGTGGAAGAGTTTATCGCAACATTTGAGCAATTATCTTTCAGAACAAAGGGCATGTATGATACATTTTTCAAAGAATTATTTATTAGTGGACTCAAGGAGGAAATCCACACCCAAGTCTTCATGAATCACCCCCAGACTTGATTGGAAGCTACTCAATGTGCTAAGGAATCCCAACAGGTTGTTTTTTCCCAACACTTCAAACCTTATTTCCCTCTCCATCCTCTCCCTCCTACTCCTTCCCCTCATCCCACCCCTCTCAAGATCCAAAAATCAACCTGAGTAGAAATGGATGAACACCAACTCAAGGGTCTTTGCTATAATTGTGATGAAAAATATTTTATGGGGCACAAGTGTAAGGAAAAAAAGTTGTTCATGGTCATCTCTGAGGACATTTTTGATGACGAGAATGAGGCTTCTCATGTAGTAGAGTTCCATGAGCCAGATCATATCACTCCCCTATCTGATCCACTAGAAGTTGAACCGACCATTTCCTTAAATGCACTCACTAGCTTCTCTGATCCCCAAACCCTCAAGCTAATTAGCTACATAAAAAATTAGAAGGTCATCATTCTCATTGATAGTGGTAGCACTTATAATTTCATTCATTGATGCATTTCTCAAGAAACCCATTGCTATATCCATGTAGTCAACAATTTTCAAATCATGATTTCCAATGGAGGTTCCATGAAATGTGGGGGGTGTTGTGAAAATGTGCTTCTCAAAATTGGTCAGCACAACTTGAAATATCATATGCTTTCTATCGACAAGGGTGGCTATGACATTGTGTTGGGTGAAAAATGGTTATACACTCTTGGTCCTATCCTCATGGATTTCAAGGAATTTACCATGAAATTTCAACAGAACAACCAATAGTATAAGTTTCAAGGAATCACAACAGGATCACTTGAGATGATCAGTTCCCATCGAATGGAAAATCTCCTCAAAAAATGTCATTCAGGAATTATTTCCCAACTCAATGCCATTCAAGCCATTGAGACACCATGTGTGCATCTTGAGCTCCAATCTATACTCTCCAAACACTAGAATATTTTTTCCACTCCCCATGGCCTTCCCCATTCCTGCGGTGTTCATGATCATTCAATTCCTCTAGTTCCGGGAAATCTTGCTCCCAATGTCCACCTATATCATCATCCCTTTGCCCAGAAGAATGAAATTGAGAAAATTACTCAAGAATTTCTCTAAGTGGGTGTCATCCACCATAGTACCAACCCCTATTCTTCTCCTGTGGTCATGGTCCTCAAGAAACAAGGAACGTGGCACATGTCTCCTGACTTTAATTCTCTCAACAAACTCACCATCAATGACAAGTTTCCTATTCTTATCATTGTTGATCTATTGGATGAATTGAGTGGTGCTCAATACTTTACTAAACTTGATCTTCATTATGGGTACCACCAAATACATATGAAAGAAGATGAAGTTCCCAATATGGCCTTTCAAACTCATGAGGGCCACCATGAGTTCTTGGCCATGCCCTTTGGATTGTGTAATGCCCCATATACTTTCCAAAGTCTCATGAACCATGTCTTCTGCCCTTTTCTCCTTCATTTTGTCTTAGTTTTCTTTGATGATATTCTGATCTATAGTGAAACATGGACAACCCATCTTTCCCATGTGGATCAACTTCTCCATCTCCTTTCTCAGCACCAACTTTTCCTCAAGAAATCTAAATGCTCCTTTGGAGCCTAAAAAATGGAGTATTTGGGTAATATTGTTGGAAAGGATGGTGTAAGGGTGGATCTTAAGAAAATTGAATCTATGGAGGATTGGCCACAACCCAAAACTCTCAAGAGCTTGTGTGGTTTTCTAGGTTTAATAGGATATTATCCCAAATTTGTTAAGAATTATTGAAAAATTGAAGCACCTCTCACTGCTCTCCTAAAAAAGAATGCTTTCAATTGGAATCTTGCAGCTGATCAAGCCTTCTAAGATTTGAAAGAGGCTATGTGAAAAAATCCTATTCTAACCTTTCCCGACTTCAAAAATAATTTTTTTCTTGGAATGTGATGCATCCAGGAAAGGAATTGGCACAATTCTCATGCAAGAAGGGTGACCAATGGCCTTCACCAGCAAACAACTTTCAGAGCACCATTTGGGACAATCTATCTATGAAAAGGAAATGTTGGCTATTCTTGAATCTGCATGATGTGGATCTCTGGTTTCCTTATCTCTTGGGCCAATGTTTCCAAATTAAAATAGATCATCAAAGCCTCAAGATTTTATGGAACAATGAATTTCCTTCCCATAGAAACAAAAATGGGTCACCAAGATCTTTGGCTATGATCATGAGATAATTTACAAGAAGGGAAAATAAAATGTTGTTGTTGACTCTCTTTCCCGGAAGTATGAAGATGAAGGATCCCTTTTTTCCGTCTCCTTCATTTTACCATATTGAATCCATGTTACTAACTAGGAATGGGTGCAAGATCATAATTTTTTTAGCCTTATCCAAGAGTTGCAAGCCAATTCTCCATTTTCTCTTGGGTACTCTTGACTTAATAACGAGCTTCAATACAAAGTTCATCTGTATCTCAGCCATTAATTGCAACTTAAATCTACGGTGCTTTCAGAGCTTCATGCTTCCTCCATAGTTGGGCATTCCGGTTTCACCAAAACCTATGAACGGGTCAAATGTTATTTTTTATGGGATGGTATGAAACAAGATGTCCACACCTTTGTGGGTGAATTTGATGTCTCTCAACGGAATAAAGGAGAAACAATCAAGACCCCAGGAAAACTACAACCACTCCTGATTCCATCGACTATTTGGCAGGACATTTATATGGAATTCTGATCCAGGTGGATATCGGGGGCCACCCACCTTTTCCAAATGGCTCAAAATAGTTTTCTGGCCATTTTGGCAATTTACTATTTTTAGCAGGTTTTAACTTCCGGGGCCATTTTGAGGGCCTAAATGAAGTTTTTTTGAGATCGNTGGCCAACCTGTTCACATTTTTTAGCCATGCCCTTTGTACATTCCAAACACACAAGATCACTTCGCTTCTTGTGATCCTCCTGCCACATTCAATTCATTTTAGGTGAGACAATTTTCGAATAAATATAAGTTGTTGTTGGATTATTGAGAGGGGGGATGAGTAAATAATAGACCATTTTAATCCTTTTTAACCATAAAATGCAAATGTTATATCAATGTATCATTATCATCCAATAGTTTCAGAGTAAATAAATGTTGGCATAGGGGAAAACCTAGGGTTCAACACTTCAACATCGCACCAACAAAACCGTAAATACCGGCCCTTTCGGCAACACCTGTGAAGCAGGCGAAGTCTCACCCAAGGTAGAGGCATGGGGGGTTACAGGACTCAAGTGTCTATAATGAAGGTGGGACACAGATTTGTGATTATAACACTTCGCAGAGTACTTAGGAATAACCCATATTAATTCATTATCTTTATTCACATTGCAGATCAAACCCTAATTACAGATCGACACAGTAACAATGAAAAAATATACATTGCACTTAGCATCAAAAGTTATATCTAACACATTCAACATAGACAAAGAACTAAGAATTCATAGATCTATCTATCATTCACAATAATCAATGCACTAAGAAAATATAAAGCATAAATATCATAACACAAAGCAACCCATCAACACATGATATACGTGGTTCACCCCAGTGTGGGGCTACGTCAACCAACTGCTTCTTCTTCTTCTTTACTATTCTTCAATCTCTTACATTCCCCTTCTCCTGTGCACCAAGCCACAGAGCCAAGCTTCGCACTAGACAAGAGATCTACGCACTACACACTAGATCCACCTTCCCAAAATCAGGTCAAGCCACAGAGCCAACTCCTCTATGAGGCACCGAGCCTTACATACACAGTCTGTTGCATAAAGAAACTCAGAGCTACTTGTCTCTTGCACTTAGCTAGATACTACTTACTTAGCTACTTCTACCTTACAATCTTTTTTTATTTATACTTTTACAAAAAGGCCTAATCATGGGTAAACCCATGGGCCAACATCCCATAACCCATTACATAAACCCTAATGAGCCCCTTACTGGGATCACAAAATAAGTGATATCCCACGATCTCAGCTCCGCCTTGGTGCTCCATCTTCAACCAACCTATCGAAGTCCAAAAAGTGGTCAAACCCGACCAAAGTTTCCTCAAAACTTGGTCAAGGGCCAACATGCCCCCAACACTCGCCTATTGCTCATCTCAAGTCACTCAGATCTGGGTAGTTCTTGATCCAGGTGGATATTGGTGGCCACCCACCTTTTCGAAATGGCTCAAAACGACTTTTGGCAATTTTGGCAATTTACTATTTTTAGCAGTTTTTTCGGGTCCTGAACTTCCGAGGCCATTTTGAGGCCCTAAACGATGTTTTTTTGGGTATGTTGCTCTCGAAAAATACTATCTATGATGAGCGTTGTAGGCCTCAGATAGATCTTTCCAATGATCTATCGTGTGCCCTAAACAGAGATCGTACGCAAAAGTTACGACCCTGGGAATTTGATGTACTAACTTACCCAAACGGGGCCCACATGAATTTTGGCGCTTCATCTCCTAGGGTTAGGTTTTTGGATGTCTAGGAATTTTGGCATTCCCTTTTATTGTAAAAATTCCTTCAGAGCCTCATTGTAACCATCTTCTTGCGAATGCGAGTAGCCGTCACATCTCTTCTCAGAGATAAGCTGCCACCATTCTAGCGAGTCT
>SNQJ01S0034427.1:23616-56070 GCA_010110895.2 Picea sitchensis | reverse complement strand
GTGTGTGTGTGTATTATATATATATATATATATATATATATATGTATTATTAACACATAGATACAATGAACAATAACAGAGACACAATAAAACTTGGCTTCTATTCAAACATGAACATATGCATCACAACCAAATATCTTGAGATGTGTGAGAGAAGGTTCCTTACTAGTCCACACCTCTTGTGAAGTCTTTTAATACAACGTTGATGAGGGTGATCTGTTGACCAGGTAACATGCAATACCCACTGCCTCTGCCTAGAATTCTTGCCCTAACTCGACACCACTGAGCATGCACCTTGTTTTTTCCATCAACGTCCTGTTCATCCTTTATGCAACTCCATTTTGCTGAGGTGTATATGGAGTAGTATTCTACCTTTCTATACCACACTTCTTACATAATTCTTCAAATTTATTCCCGCAAAACTCTCCACCATTATCTGTCCTCAACACCTTAATTATTTTCTCTATTTGATTCTCAACAATACCCTTAAACTCTTTAAATCTGTCAAAGACTTCGTATTTCTTCCTGAGGAAATATATCCAAGTATTCCTTGAGAATCCATATATAAATGAGTCAACCAACCATTCCTCATGATCTGCATGTCTGCTTGAAGAAGCCAAGTACACATCCCCTCCTTCCTCCTTAGAGGTGTTTTCTTCTGTAAAAGGAGATTCTTCAGATTCCTTCTTTTTCTCAACTTTGGATCTACACTGCTTGTTATAGTGCCCTTCTTTTCCACATATCCAACATAGCTTTACAAAATTTCCAGGAGATTTATATCTACCCTTAGACTTAGATCTCCCACTTGAGAACTTAGATCTATTTCTTTCCTAGGAACGTCCTCTTGCAAATAATGCGTTTATGCTCTATCCTTCCATATTCTTCCATCTCATCTCCTCCAAAAAAAAAAATGAGACCACTTCATCAAAATTCAAAGAAGTTTTATTACTACCTATGGCCACAACCAGAATATCCCACGAGTCTGGTAAAGAACACAATAAATTGATACATTTATCTTCATATGAAATTTTAATCTCAACATATACTAACTGACTTACAATAGTATTGAAGGCGTTCAAATGCTTTGCCATCGAGTCTCCATCTCCCATCCTTAAGTTATACAACTTCTTTCTTAGGAATAGTTTGTTTACTAGGGACTTATACTGATACAACTTCCCCAACTTATCCCATAAATCCTTGGTTGTAGCTTCCTTTGACACATTCAGTAATAATGAATTTGAGAGACATAGTCGAATTGTGCTCTTTGCCTTCTGATCCAAAATTTTCCAGTCATTTGCTGAAGTTCCTGTAGGTGCAGTACCCAGATATACCACAATCCATTGATCTCTGTCCACCAACAGATATTCCATCTTGAGCTTCCACAACTCAGAAATTTTCCCATTAAACTTCTCGATCTCCATCTTCAAATTTCTTTCCATTTCTTTTCACCTGGAAAATCAATACCACAGATCTCCCACTATAACAAGGCTTATCAAAGTCCTGAGACAAAACCTTGACCACAAAGGCGTCCCCCTGAAGAAAACAAATCTCTGATACCAAATGTAGATTTTAACCTTGTACAATATGTACTGCAAAACAAATTTTCAGTAAAAGAACAAAAAAGATACAATGGGAAAAACAAACATTACATAGAGATTTTTCCCCTGGAAACCCAAACCGGGAAAACCAACATATTCTATATTCATTCATAGTATTTCATTTTTTACAATAAAATACACATATAGGAGCCAATGACATCGAAAACCCTAACCCAATGACCTGGATTAGTCAACAACCCTAATTCCTTAACTGGAAATAGAAAACCATCGGCAAAGAAACCATGTGCCAAAAAACCACCTAAATATGTGACATGTTTCCCGAGGTAGAAATTTTTTCTCAGGGGTGCTACCCCGAAACCCCCAAGCGAGGGTATTTCTCCCCCCTGCACCCCACAAGGGGGGGCCTAACGCCCCCCCCCAAACCCCCCTGTACGCCCGACTATAACACATACCCAACATTACTTACATTTAATTATACCCTAAACCTCCTCACAATTTAACACTTACATCATCTACATGGGATAGTTTAAATACCTTTTGAAACACTTGGAAGAATAAGTTAATCATTCAAACAATAGATAAACGCAAAGAACTTTCCAAACCACTGATTCCCATAGAAGTTAAGACACACTAAAGGTTTTTTTCATATGCATAGCTATTTTCCTTAAGCATTTTATCCTTGTCAAGTTAATACACACATTCAAATAATGTGTCATTCATCCTTCTAAAGTATTTGTTTGTTTTAGACATATCTACCTTTGATGACCCTTTTTATTGGAATTCACACATATTTGGAAATGAAAGTAACAAGATGGGATTTTGATTATTTTCATCATGTCACATCGAGTGAGGATATATTTGGAAAGGATAATAGACCAATGTCTATGCCAATCTAGTCTCATTCCAAAATATAATATCTATCTTCTATGAATATTAAATTTCAAATAAAATAAACAATTTTCATGAGATTTGACCTTCCCTCACTTGAATATGATATTTGAATGAATGCTTGAATTAATACTCGATTGAAACACACACACACACACACACACACATATGTGTGTGTGTGTGTGTGTGTTCATATTAATTTTCAAAGTCTATCAAAACCTATAACTTTATCAATAATTGCATCATATTGAGAGTCCTAGTGACATTTGTCTTAGGGAATAATGAAAACTACTTTAACAGAATATGAAAAGAATGGTCATGAAATAGTTGGATTTTATTTCTATCAGTGGGACCACTTGTCATTCTGAGAACGATTATTAAAGGAGACACCCCATTCACATCCCTCGTGGCCTTTTCTCAGACTTCAATGTATCAAACTCTCTTTCATTTTATGCAATAATGAAAGGTAGTTGAAGTTTTTCTTTCCATAAGAACTTGAACATGGATTTATTTTTATAATATCATAGAGGGATGTCCTTCTTTGAAAGTGTAATGTTGAATGACCAAATGGACAATATACTCATAGGGAGAGAGGTCTAAATATGAGTATTTATAATGAAAACAACATTGCATACGAACCTATCAATACACATTTTTTCCGACAAGTAAGCTATGAATGATCACAATTGGGATTTTGAAGTGTATTCTCCAACTTTGCAAACAAATTTATTCATATTAATAGCCTCTCACAAGTCATATTTTGATAACATGTAAGTTTCATCTAATATTAACCTATATTGATTTTATTATAATATATTTAGTCATACTACGAGGACAATTTTGATAAAAATCATTGAGATACACATCTCACAGTATTAATGAGGTTTATTCATGATGAATACATCTAACCTCATCACAAGTAAGTGAGATTCCTCAACACAATGATTTTAATCTTGATCCATTGGATGCATTCAAAAGATACTAGTCGAGAAGACGTCACTGATATCTACGCAATCTAGGAGGCAATTCTAAATAGAATGTAGTGTTTCAATGAAAGAATTTTGATTTGATTTTCTTGACACATAAACTAAAGACCTTCTCTACCCTCATGTAGTGTATAACTAAAATCATAATATTAGATATGAAAATAACTTTCCAAAAATGCAGAGAGAGTTAAAACTATTATAACCATCAAAATAGAGAGCATGCCATAAGACATGGTCATCAATGCTGAGATACAATGCCTGGTTTGCAAGTTTCTCATATTGGTAGGCAATGTTTCATGTGTGTGTTATCTTGTTTACCTTAATGATATCCATAATATATCAAAACCTTTGAAAAAATAGTAACCACCTATGTTGATGGAAATTCCACATATATTTAGAAAGCATATGTTGACATAGGGAAATAGAGTGATAGATTGAAAGTTGTGCAATTTTATCACATTGGGAGGTGACAATACGTGTTCTCTCCATTTACATGTGTGTTTTCTCTAGTTACTTAAAAAATATCCATGGTCTATTATCACCACCTATGCTAATGGAAAATCCACAGATTAGCTTCAAGAAACATATCTCGACACATGGAGAAATATAGTGATGTTTCTAATTCCAATATCTTTAGGGTTCTTATTAAAAAAATTAATTTGAAAACCTCCCTTGAATCACTTCGACATTCCCATTTTCCTATTTAGTGGGTGTTCTAGTTATATATATTTTTTGTTTTAATTCAAGTGTTACATTGACCTAAAGCACTTGCATTAGACATGTGCCTCATACTATGATTTATAATTTAGGTTATTTATTTCACTATAATGAGCAATAATAGATATTACTTTTCTGAGATCAACTACAAAGTTCAATGTTTTATGTAAGGAAGAAAAAAAAATCATATTCATCATAGAAAGCCAAATTCTCAATATATTTTATGACCAATATTGGTTGTCTTTTTTAATACACAATTATGCTATATAAATATTAAAGTGAACAAAACTTTTGCTTCACCGTAAAATTTGGAATTTCAAATAAATTAAACGCTAGTCAACATGTTCACTAGTTATAGTTATATGATCATTTTCCCATAAAATTGTATATAAGACTTCTATTGAAAGGGAACTAAATTCTGTCTAAAAAATTCTATGGAAGTATATTCGAATGATATTAAAAGTAGTTTGTTTAAAAAAAAATTAGATATAATTTTGAAGTTATTTATTTTGGAACATTATTAGATATATATCCATTTTAGCATTTAGCATAAGTGAGAATCATCTCATTATATATACCTTAACTCATCATAACTATAGTGATCTTGGAAATATTCTCTTAATTCTTTTCAAGCATAAAAACAAAATTCTAAAAAATTGCAAGTAGTCTCTTACCCTCTTAAGGTTCGATGGACCAATTCTGTCTGAGTGGATGTTGATTATCATCATCCTCACCCTTACCCTCTTAATATAAGATAGACCAATTCAGTCTTAGTGGATCTTCATTATCATAATCATCATCATCATCATCATGGAAGGATTTTTGTGTAAGTGGTTTCTTGTCTTCGTCATCGTCATCGTCATCTTCATCATCGTCGTCATCATAGTAATCATATTCATCATTGTTGTCATCGTCATCGTCATCACCATAATCATCATCATCATTGTCATATTTTTCTTCTTCTTCGTCGTCATCATCATCATCATCATCATCATAGGATTTTGTGTTCCCTCTATGGGAGGATTTCTTATTCTGCACCATATAAATCCATGTATGTTAAAGGGGATTTCTTGTTCCCTCTATGGGAGGATTTATTGTTCCTCACCATATAAATCCATGTATCTTAGAGTGTATTTATTTTCTTCATCATCATCATCTCCTTCTTCTTCATCATCGCCATCATCGTCGTTGTCGTCACTGCCGTCATTGTCTTCGTTGTTGTTGTCCTCACCATCATCGAAACCCTCGTCATCACCATACCCATTGTCGTGGGAGAATTTATCATCATCATCATCGAATAATTTCTTTTTCCCTCTATGGGAGGATTTCTTGTTCCCCACCATATAAATTTGTGTATGTTAGAGAAGATTTCTTGTTCCCTCTATGGGAGGATTTCTTGTTCCCTAGATTATAAATATGTGTATGTTAGGTTTGTTTTAAGAATCAAACCCGAGATTCCACAGGTTCTCATGTTTCAATCGAAAGTACATGATTTCTTGTTCCCCATGATATAAATCTGTGTATGCTAGGTCTATTTTAAGAACCTGAGGTTCCATATGTTCTCATGTTTCAACTGAAAATACAATATTTACTAGATATGAAAAATATACCCAATTACTTCAACCAGGGTTTCCAAAATTTAATTGAATGACTTCTTACAAAACTGTATTAAAATCCAAAAATTATTTAAATAAAATTATTATCTTAATATTTTTATATTTAAACCAAATCATTGTGCAATCCCATGGGAAAGCCAATTGGACATAATTTACTTTCAATTTAAAATAAAATAAAAATTTACAACATTTTATGGTATTGATATTCAAATTATATATATATATATATATATATATATATATATATATATATATATATGGAAAGGATAAATTATATCTTTTGATGGTATGAAGAAGCCATCGACCAAAACAATCCAACGTAAGTTATAATGTGGGTGGTATGAAAGCCATCCAGCCAAAACAATCCAACATCAAGATTATAATGAGGGGTGAAGGGGGCATATCCTAAAAGTAGTAGTGATATTTCCCAACATCCGTTCAAAATTTGATTGAGGTGTGATTGTGTCATGTTCCCATGATTGGTTTTCCCCATTTTTTAGTAGAAGGGACTTCATTGCTTGTCAATGGAGAAAAAGGAGTAAACAGGGGGACATTTAATGTCACTTAGTTAGGAGATGTTATGTTTTTAAAGTGACATTATGGAAATAAAGTAACATTAGATTAATAAGTTACTTAACCATTATTAAAGTGGCTTTTAATATTAAAGTGAGGAGGGAAAATAAGGGTTATACTTGATTTAGTCGAAAGGGGAAAATTCCAGAAGTTACATTTGATTTGGTCAAAAAGGGAAAGTTCTAGAAGGCATGGAGAATGGATAAGAGGGGTAGAGATTCACTTTGGATTATGAATCAATCAATTATAATGAGGAGTGAAGGGGAAGGGGGCATATCCCAAAAGTACCGACGATATTTCCCAACACATGTTCAAAATTTGATTGAGGTGCAATTGTGTTATCTCCCCATTATTGGGTTTCCCCGTTTTGTAGTAGAAGGGACTTTCATTGCTTGTCAGTGGAGAAAAAGGAGTAAACAGGGGGGAATTTAATGTCACTTAGTTAGGAGATGTTATGTTTTTAAAAGTGACATTATGGAAATAGTGTAACATTAGATTAAGATGTTACTTAACCATTATTAAAGTGACTTTTAATCTTAAAGTGAGGAGGGAAAATAAGGGTTATATTTGATTTAGTCAAAAGGGGAAAATTCTAGAAGTTACATTTGATTTGGTAAAAAATGGAAAGTTCTAGAAGGCATGGAGAAAGGATAAAAGGAGGGGTAGAGATTCACTTTGGATTATTATTTGATCTCTCAATTTGGAGTGCTCCTGGAGAAATTTTTTCGTTAGGGTTTAGAAAAACCCTTCCACTATTGGTTTGGTTTCGATGGTGCAATGTCCACCCTAGCTAGACAAGGGGGGAATCCATCCAAGATTTACATTGGATCCTAGACAAGAGGGGAATCCATATAGGATTTCCATTGGAGCTTCACTTGGGAGTTTGGATTACTACTGGAGGGATACTAAAGTGCATAGGAGGTTTAGAGATTTGTATGGACAAGGCTGAGCTCAAACATATGCAGGTTTCTAGAGGATTTTGGAGAACTAGGTCGAAGGCATCCCTGTTGGTTGAGTAAAGGTTGTCCATTGAGTCCCTTCTAGATGATCGGCAATGTCCCCATAGGACCTTTTCTATCAAGGTTTTGTAGTGGTTGATTAGAGTAGGACAACGTAGGTTACATGAGTGTATCCTCTGTAGTAGATTCAGGAGAATCGTGGTGACATCGTAGGTTTTGTTTTCTTTGTGTGTGTGTGTTGTGTTGCTGCCACAATAGCCAATAGAGATCTGTGTGGGAAGCATTTGGTGGAAATGTTGTTACAACCAATATATATGTGTATTGTTGTGTTTCTGAATATTCCATCCATAATAAAATTCCATTATCATCTCTTCCATTTTGGTGTATTCCATTGTGTGCAACATTTTTGATAAAATATTCATTGTGGGTATACTAGAATTTTTTTTGTGAAAAGTACTCAATCATTCTAACAACACATGTAATCCAAGTATTTGATGAAAGTGAAAAAACAAAAATTTATAATTGAAAACAAACCATTATTTTCCTAGCATATTCCCATTGGGGAAATTACAATTGTATTAGAGCTAGAGATATTTCTAGTTTGAGGGGATGTTTATAGAGGAAAATATAAAGACAAAGAGGGAGCACATAGATGCAATTTTTCATATCATGCAACAAAAAAATCGAGAGTTAGCAACACTTAAATACAGGAAGGACTACCGGAAGTATCTAGCCTTGGATGAAGATATTCATGCATCTTTATATTTCAAAAGCTATTACACCCTCGTGCACATAATATATCCTAAGTATTTGAATGAGGATTGTTTTTAAAGAACATGACAGGAGGTAAAGAAGGGTGATCAAGTAGAATAGGTGGAGGAGCATGTGTCTATCCATGAGGAGGATATGTGCATAGAGGAAGACCAAATTGTAGCCTTTGAGACATCATCAAAACTAGCCGATGAGATTGGTGATACTAGTGTGTTGGATGGGTATACCTCTAATGAATTAGCACAAAAAGAGGATGCATGATCCTATGAAGAACTATTTGAGTCAACCTATGTTGCAGATCCAACATCTCTCACTATGCATGATGCTTATGATGAAGGTAGTTCAAGCATGCTAGCACCTAAACAAGATGAGGATTGATCACCATATCTCATTTATGACATCGATGATGAGGAGGACATGATTGTACCTCGACATGATGACGAAATTAATCAATGATCTAGATTTATGAGAGGAATGAAATGAAACCACACATTTTTAATATCTACACAGAGACACAATGAATAACAACAGAGATACATTAAAACTTGACTTCTATTAAATAAGAAATATGTTGAAAACTATAAAATGTCGACTGAAAAAAAGCTTGCTAGAATGGTGGCAGCTTATCTCTAAGAAGAGATGTGACGACTGTTGAGGAAAATATATGAAATGATCTTACTCAATAATTTTCAAACTTTACTTGGCTAAAGAAAAGTAGACGAGAATATCACCCTATGTTTATAGCCAACAAAAATAACATCCTAACTCACAAGTATTAATTATGAGTGCTTAGGCCAGTCTTTTATCAACAAAAAGTTTGCTGGAAATTCACTTTTTATGTAATTTTATGAATATAACAATTTCTGAAATAAATGTAAGAACATAAGTAAAGACACCAAGATGACAATCAAGAGACATGAGACATAAATCAATCCTTTATTTCATTCCAATTCACCAAAGATTCATTTTCTTTACAAAATCTCATACATAAATCTTGGACCAAAGTCAAACTTAGACATCCCTGATGGAACATACAAAACGACCTCTGACAAAAAACCAAAACTAAAATCTAAAAGATGGATCAACTTGCCACAGATTGCTGCCCACTCGACTCTGCACAATAGCCTTTATCAGTCATGAAAACTAATTCACAAATAGACAAGTCTACACAGACTATCAAAGATAGATCAACACCTCTGAAAAACAAGTGTCTGAATGATTTGATTCAACCCTGAATATTGTTGTATACAATAAGACCCTGCTATCATAAAAGAGAATTAGGCTTGTGATGAATATATGAATGAATGAAAACTGAACTATCTCAACATAAACTCAAAGAGAAAACCTCAGTATGCTTCTTCTTCTATCCTCCTCTTGTTCCTCCCTTTCCTTTTGCTTTTAACAAATTAGAATTGGTTGAAGAAGTTGAACCAATTCAGTAGTTAAGTTAATTAAAAGACTCAACTAACTTTAGTTAGAGGGAAGAGTAATAATTATAATAAGGGTCATAAATAAATAATAACTAGTAGGTGGGACTCCTTCTGACTCCCTTTAGTTCATAAACATCACAACAATCATAACATAACCATTAGTTAAGAAAAACACACCTCCTTGTGCCTCCCATCAACATATTCACTTTTGGCAATTTAAACTCATGAAATTTGAAATTATTTCAAAAATAATATTCATATATCCAAAATAAACATGTTGTCCAAAGATCCTTGAAGTCAACTGTCATAAAACAATAGATATAATAAAAAACTCAAAATCCATATTTCCTAGTATGTGATGCAACCCTTCCTTGATTGTTGTTGTCATCTCTTGATTTTCCTGAATTTGCCTTTGGTTGCTCAGAGCCTTTTGGCCTAATTTCACTGATCACGTGGGAACAATCGTCCCTCAAATGAATTCAGGAAGACACGGATTTGTCAGAGCCATTGGAGGGTGAGGAGAAGACAACAATGGATTTTCCTTTATCAAGGGCATGGTGGGCCTCAATTTTCAATCTCCTGCTAGCATAGGAGGATCACAATGGCGAGTGATCAGGGGAGACTTGGGCAATGGGGTTAACCGGTGGAGGAGGAGGCAAAGACAAGTTTGTCTAGCCATGATGTTGGGATATTTTCGGGTGGACAATCTCCTGCCATCCATCATTTTCAGGGACCTCAGATTGTAATGAGACATGAGGAGGTACAGGGATACCGGGTGCTTGCGGGGCTTGGAAAGGAGGCCTTTCACGCCTAGGTTGGACTATTCCCTGCCCAATCCAATTGAATGATTCAACATGAAACAATTGGCCCAGATCTTGTGAATCAATGTCAAAATGTATGGACAACCTAGGCCTTCTTGGGCCTTGATTCCAATTACCTCTACCTATGTTTCCTCGGTCATGGATACCTCAATTGAAAAAACTCATCTTGCATGCGTGATCAATTAGCAAATAGTATTTTAAATAACCATACATGACAACTCTTTAAAAGTATGAAATATATTTGGCTCAACAATGTATCAGACTTATGCAATCAAATCCATACAAATTGTTTCACCGCTAATCAATGATAAGGGGGTGAAAAAGGGTTCTGGGATATGTGAGGGGGTTGTATTGAGCAAAAATATGATATAATGAGGGGGAAAAGACATGGTCACTACTCAATGACAACAAAAATCAATTGTAAATCAAACCAATAAAACCTCACTGCAATCCACACAAGACACTGCCACCTTCACCTTCTTTAACACAAAAATTCTCTTAATTGTAATCAATCTCAGAAAAGGGAGTGAAAAAATGAATATGGGAGGTGACGGGGTTTGTAATTAGCGGAAAGTGAAATAATGGAAGGGAAGAAGAACGATTACTGTTCATGAAATTAATTCAGGGATCCATAAAACATTCTGCGAAAGGAGATGCATCAACCATGAATCATTTGAACAAATAATAATTTCTGTGCATTTAACTAGTTCACCGTTCATAATCAAATATCCAACACAGTGCCATCACAAGATAGTAGGCATCCCACACAATCTGTAAAAAGGATTTTGTTCCCTTATTTGCATATTATAACAATTTCCAAACAATATCCATTCCACTCTATTAACCATCAAAATCAACCACTTCCCATGCATTTCAATCCACAATAATACTCAAAATTCATGTTTTTGAATTAACAATGAAGTCACTATCACTGCAATCGGGCCTATCATTCAAATGCAATGATATTCGTTAAAGTATGTATAGGTAGTAACCAAGATAATCAAGACCAAATTTCCAATCCCGAAATGACAATTAATCATACGACCAACAAGCACCATTTAGATACAATCTATGCACAGGGTAGTTTGCCTAGGCAATGTAGTTCTGCCACTGTAAAAGAAAAAAAATTCAATGGGACTTAAAAGTTGGGCCACCTGTCCAACACGACTGTCATCAACAACATGCCTGTTTTAAAAAGTGATCGATTGCAATAAATAAACATGCTTAAAACTTTTTTGGGTATCCCTGAGTGTGCAAACCAAGCTATCCATACTACACACAGTGCACAGCTAACAAAACCCCACGATGAAACATTTCCACTTAACACAACAAACACACAGTCATGATAATAACTCAACATATCATGCTGGGCCATATATTTAATGTAATATTGCTTCAATTTAGTCACACCGTGATCGACTATGTTGTGCACACTCAGGCTTATACAATCAACGAGCATAATGATGTAGTGGATATACTGTCTACAGTCATCTAGTTCAATAGTCATTCGGCCCCAAAGAAAACCATAGTTACCACGCCCCTTATTTAATTTTTCAAAACCCCATACACACAACGCGACATGTGTGAGAACATCAAGCATTTGTAACCAATGCTAGATAATCATCCAAATAATCATTAATGCTAATGACAGTGACTGTGTATCAACCAAACAATTCACCACTGTTGTAAAAAATCCATCAACCTATCAAGCTGTGGAAACTACGTAAACCGATGCATCAAATCAAATCGGGGCAGAGGCCTTCTCCATTAAAAATACTGAGTTATCAACATAAGAAGAGTGACTGTGTACTTTGAAAGTGCAATTGGAGATGAGGGGTTTATCATTATTGTCACAAAATTAGCAAGTAAATGCCAAACCAACACGACTTCCATACGACCAACTGGGCGAGTCCGTATTCAAATTAATCGACCACAATAACTCGTAGCAACTTGACACTCACGACAATATCCTCTATAAAACTCCAGACTGGAGGGTTAAGGTTCTACTCTATATCCAACACCAGGGGAACCGAGCTAGTTCCTTGTAATGGTGGAAACTTCAAGGCCAAGGGTGTACACATAGAGAGAGACATGATTCATTCATGGATAGGTAACAATCCATGGTAAGGGGGAAATAACAAAAGGTGAGGCTCCCATTCGGCCCGACAATTCTATTTAATGCACACAGGGTATAACCCTTGTGTTCTTCATCTAAAATACAACAATACTAAGGTAAAGACATGGTCAAGTTAAGAACATAACACTCACTTTGTGGCCCTTAGTGTTGGAAACACCCAATGCCCAAGTGAACGAAACACAGTGCCACAGGAGACCTCCAACTACTAACCCCACAAAATCCAAGACTGGGTTTAATGATAAATGTGTGAAGATAGCCATCCACTCAAGACAAAACAAAAACCCTCCAACTAAACCAGCAGTGAGAACAAAGAGCTATCACCCAGGAACACCAATAACCTCTACGAACTCAAAATTATTACACGAAAAATCATCCACTCTTCATTCCAAGAACCCAAATTTCACATAGTTGCAACACTTAGGAAAACACAAACCAATACACCTGATCCAGTAATCATTTGATAACCAGAGAAGAGTCATGAATGGCCAAAAAAATACATACTTGTAATCAAATTCCTTAAAACGAGAGTTGGCCGAACAGTTCCTCTCTGCTGAAAATTTGGAGCATAACCACAACTGCAAGATCGAACAATAGCCCGACTAGGGTGGCTGCTAATAGGAGGAGTAAAGGTGATGTGCAGTAAATACACATCGCCTCCACCCTTAATGAATTAACTCATCAGTACATGCTAACACATCCTTCATTAACACCATTAATTTAACTTTGCGTTGGAATCTGAACATATTACTCGCCAAATGTGCTCTCCACATCATATATCCAATTCCTTATTATATAACTCAAACAAAATCACATAACCATTAGCATTATCACCTTTCCAAATGTGCCACAACATTTCACACCATATGCATATTAAACATACAACCCAATCGAAATTTATGTCCATTTCCTTGCTAGCTAGAGTTTAACAATAATCGTTTAGTCTTTTCATGCATGTAGTATAGTTTAGGATATGTTTAAATTCTTCAATTGTTTCTTATTTCCTTCCCATTGTTCACCTGTAGTATAGTAAAATGAAGAATTGGATTCCTTTTCTTTGCATTTTATAGTATTTTTTCCTTTCTCAAAACTTCCTTTCATGTAATTTCACTAACATATTTGTTGTGCAGGTGTGATAAGAACAAATGACAATAATGAATAACATACGCTGTGGTAACATAAAGAATCAACACTTCAAAATATCAACTCATAACCTATAATAAAAATATCTAATAAATCATGTAAGCCATGTCGCATATCATCCCAACATCGAAAAAATGAACCGATATGATCTTCAATAGCTCAAGGGGGTCCCACCTACTAGTATTTTTTTTTTTTTATATATTAATAGGCTTTAGCAACACCTTGCAAGAAAACTTCATTGACAATTTTAATCGTCAAAAAACTGGCGACTCCAGAGAAAATTTTGTTTTCAACAGATTTAGAACTCAGAACTCATGGTTTCACAGACCAATAACAATAATTTTTGAAGACATAACCAAAATAATTATGAAATAGGGGGAAGTGAGCGGACTTAATGGAAAGATGATAGGGAATTTGGGAATAATTGATGAAAAATGTTAAGTATGAGGGGCTTTTACCACTGTATGCATAATCATTCAACACGAATATTCTCTTAACTTTCAAGGAGGAAAACTCACAGACTTGCTCTTAAGATCTCAATGGATGAAGAAATGGCAAGAAGGTGCAAGAAATAACCAATTCTTTGTAAGACAACAGTGGAAATATGTAACAATTTCAAGGGCCCTTCATAGGAGACATCATAACATCTATGTAAGATTGATTGTTATCGACTAACAATGCTTTGCAGGAGTGTCATTGTGGCATAATTTATCCAACATTCTATCCTGACCAAACACTAAAAGATGATAAGGACAAAAATCACAACATAAGTAATAATGCAGAAATTAAAACATTAGCAGTAAAAGACTCAATTGAAAAACAACAAGGAAAGAAAACTTAACTTAGAAGGTAGAAATCAAGGTACTGTAAGCGTAGAAAATAAGCACAAGAAAAATAAATCATAGCTAGGATACTAGTATACAACAAAATCCAGACAGCTTTAAAACTTTTCATGTTGGTTCCTCGCAATATTTCAAGCAAGGGTTGTTAGTGCTGTAAGGAAACAATTGCTTCTATAAATCTTTTGAGATATAAGAATTAGTATCCAAGACAAAAGCAATTTGGAAAGGACCGATCACATGGAAATATGATGTAATCATCAGTCCCTTGATGCACACAATTATATTATCAAGATAGAGATGGAGACTGACCAATCCATCGAGAGTCATGTGCATAGTTTTTTTAAAAGCAATACATGTATCAAATAAGATAAAAAGACAACATTTGTAAGAAATGGTATCACAATTAGTAATGAAAGTGGTTTTGTGAACATCTTCTCCTTTTACTTTGATTCTCTTGTAACCAAACAAACTGTAAAGTAAGGATCTTAATTGTGTCTCTACAACCTGTTGCAAAATAATTTCCATATTGAGAGGGGGAAAAGGATTTCTCATAATCACTTTCCTGAAAGTTCGAATACTAATACAAGTTATGATATTATCAGTGGTCCCTGAGGATGATTTCCAAATTGAGACCCATTCAGGGTGGGCTGAAAAAAACATTTCAACCCTTAAGAAATCTCTCAAATCCCTTCGAAAGGGTGCTTTCGATGTAGAGTTAACAAGTTCTTGTTTTTTCCTAGCTTGTTTCATAATATGTTGAACAAGACCAGGATCAAAACCACGAAGATCCTCATAAGACCAAGAAAAAACCTTTTGAGATTCACCAAGTAGTTCGGTGGACCTCATCTCTTCTTTAACAGAACATTGGACATTTATTTTGACATTCGTTGAAGGTTCAAATGTCCTAATGTTCAGGAGGATGGTTTCAATCACCTTCTTCCGTAACTCCTCTTCTTTTTGTTTTTATTTATTGCCTACAACACTCAAAGAAAACGAACTCTCAAGAGGAGTCAAGCCCTCAAGAATCTTATTATTTTCTACAAATAGAATCTCCTCGGGCTTAAGAGGTTCATTTTGAATGACAACACACATTCTCTCATCATTAGGGATGGCCTTCCAAGATCCTTTTTTTTCACAGATGTATGGATGTTGTATATATTGAAAGGCACAATCGAGCCTGTGAGGCAATATTTTCTAGTTAGGAGAGGATGCAAAGACAACTAACCAATAAGCCATTGAATTCAACTCCTTAACATGAGTGATGTTGAAAGATAGAAGGTTTGAGACAATTGCCCAAATAGTTTGGGAGTATTGTTCCATCAGCTTGTCTCTAGGAGAGAATGTCTTACGTATCAGGTTCACAACAAGCTCGAAATTCCTAAAAAATGAAAGGTGAGTAAAACCAAGATTAAGGGTGTTCTCAATGCCTAATAATAAAGCTTCGAATTCAATGACATTATTTGTACAAGAAAACTCCACCCTGTATAACAGATTAGGATTTTTTCCTGCAGGGTAAACCAAGACAATAAAAACCCCATGAGATTCACTAGAGCATGAACCATCAAAGTGCATATGCCATATATCATTATATAAATCAATTCTTTCCAAAGGAATATTATCCTCTTCAACAAATATGGAATACACTCCTAGGTATTCTTCGATATAGTTTATGCTAGATTCCAGAACATTCTCTATGTAGGGTGAAATTATTTCCTCTCTAAGGACTATAATATTCTTGACATTTCACAGAACAGATAAATGTGTCTCGTAGAGCGAGAGGTATCCACCTGTTAAGGCTTTCCAATCTCTCCCTAGTATAATTGAATAATTTCTTACATGCATATCAATCACCTGAATGCTGAGGGTTGTCCTTATCTCAGGATGAGTGTACAAAACCAAGGTTACATCTTTAATCTCGCCTATGGTTGTTTGTTGTAGAATATTATAGGAGAGAATGTTTCTTGCATTTTCCTTTGTATAAGAAAATCCTAGCTCTACCATAATAATCTTCGACATGACACTTGGGCCTAAACCACCATCAATGAGGAAACAATGGCAAATCTTATCCATGATCTTTACAAAAATATAAAAAGGTTTTTTTTTACAGTGTATCTAAATTTATGTACACCTACTTTATTTACAAAAGAATCCTCTTTGTCTACCTCTCTGGAAAGATTGGCTACAACATAAGATTTTCCTTCCATGAATTGTTTCAGGTGCATCTCTTGTTCAGGGATGACAACCATGTCTAGGAGGGTTTCATCTTATTTAATGTTGGCCAATTGATTCAAGATATTTTATTTGGAAGAGGGAGGAGGGGGAGTGATTCTTTGACTCTCATGAATTTTACAAACCTCGGGCATAACAGCGGTTGAGGATGAGCTTAGGCTAGAAGAACTGCGAGCAAGATCAAATTTACCCTTGGGAGCATAGGCTTTGTTCCTAGTGTTAATAACCATGACATCCTCTGGCTCCACAAATTCTAGGACAACGATAGTAGATTCCGGTCTCTTACCAAAGATCTTATCTCTAGAACTCTTCTTTACCTCACATGTGGTTTCTTCGTGGTGCTCCTCGTAAAAGTTGCACCAACTTCGAGACAGGATACATGGTGTTCCTCACAAAAAGTTACACCAACTTCGACAGATAGCCTTTAGGCCTCTAATAAATGGTTTTCCAATCGATTTCTAAAGAGGGGTGCATAAGAGGATGAATATCCAGGGGTTAGAGGGGATACATAATCGCCTAAATCATATGCTATCATACGATTGTTAATATCTTGTATTAGTTGTAAGAGAGTGAACATGTCTATCTGCCTAACTCGATTCTCCCTGGGGAAGACCAACTATTTTCTTCATACTCTCAGCCAGTATGCATAGTGGAACTGAGATTATCAATGTCCTTTCCTTAAGCCTATGATGGTAAGGAAATGCATCAGGTAATGCATTAAAGTGGCTTGGTTATGAGGGAGGATAAGTTTGGGGATCTTATTGTACAACTTGGTGAAACGCAAGTTGAAATACTTGATGGTCTCACCATCTTGATAAGTGAAGTTATTGTATTCCCTTAACTTTTCGGCATTGCTTTTGGATTTCCCATAAGTGGATCAGAACCAATAGATTAATTCCTCCCAAGTAGACAAGATCTTAGGAGGAAGGTCAAAGAAATAAGCCACAGCCTTTCCTTCCAAGGAATTAATGAACAAGTGCATGCAAGTTTCATTTTCGTTAGCCCCTATGTTATGACAAGAATTAGAAAATGCCACTAGGTGTTCATTGGTAATGACAGTGTTATTTCCTGAAAACTTAGGAAAATTCTCTTTAAACTTTGGAAGTGGGTGAGTAGCAGGTTCTAGGTTAAGAGGAGAGGACACATGCCACGGTGTGGTTGTGGCATCTTCTTCGAACTGAAAAATCCCATACTTTTTAATGACTTTGTTGGGGTTTGTAGTAGATTGGACAGGGATATGGTGGTTGTACAAGCTACCAATCACCGATGACGATGAATATTGGGAAGATGGAGCACTTCCAGTGCCACCAGAGCCACCACTAGATGCCATATTGTGGATGATAGAAGAGTGAAAGAAAGACGAGTTGGACGAATCAGATAAATTTCTCCTTAGAGCACTTTTTTGGGCAGATAACACAACGTTTCTTCTTCCTATTTCAACAATAGGATTGATTTTGGGTGACAAGCCTCTTCTTCTTTTGGAAGCATGAGAGTCTAAGGACATGAAAGGAAGGCCAAAGCTCGAAGAAACAAAGGTTTACTACTGATTTCTAGGTTGTCTACGTCTAGCCTCCAATTTTTCTTGAGCACTAATATCTCGTTCAATTGCCGCATAAGAATGGTTAAGTTCAGCACGGGTATTGGAAGTGTCTAGAATGGTTTTAAAAATAATCAAAGAAATGTTGGTCTGGTCTTGAAGACTGAGCTCGATATCGGGCTACCTTGCAATAGGACCAATCATTAATAGAAAAATAGTCAAAGAATCAATTTCAGAAAAGAGAGATGTATCAATTAAAATCGAGTATAAATTTTTAACTAGAGAGATATCAAAGATCTCCCCAGTATGGTCTCCAAATAAATGTTGAGGAAAAGATATAAAATGATCTTACTCCATCATTTTCAGACTTTACTTGGCTAAAGAAAAGTAGACGACAATATCACCCTACATTTATAGCCAACAAAAATAACATCCTAACTCACAAGTATTAATTACGAGTGCTTAGGCTAGTCTTTTATCAACAAAAAGTTTGTTGGAAATTCACTTTTTATGTAATTTCCTGAAAATAACAGTTGTTGAAATAAATGTAAGAACAGAAGTAAAGACACCAAGATGATAATCAAGATAGATGAGACATAAAGCAATCCTTTATTTCATTCCAATTCACCAAAGAGTCATTTTCTTTACAAAATCTCATACAAAAATCTTGGACCAAAGTCAAACTTAGACATCCCCGATGGAACATAAAAAAGGACCTCTGATAGAAAACCAAAATTGAAATCTAAAATCCAGATCAACTTGCCACAGATTGCTGCCCACTCAACTCTACACAATAGCCTTTATCAGTAATGAAAACTAATTCACAAATAGACAAGTCTACACAGACTATCAAAGATAGATCAACACCTTTGAAAAAAAAGTGTCTGAATGATTTGATTCAACCCTGAATATTGCTATCTACAATAAGACCCTACTATCATAAAAGCGAATTAGGCTTGTGATGAATATATGAACGAATGAAAATTGAAATATCTCAACATAAACTCAAAGAGAAAACCTCGACATGCTTCTTCTTCTATCCTCCTCTTGTTCGTCCCTTTCCTTTTTCTTTTAACAAATTAGAATTGGTTGAAGAAGTTGAACCAATTCATTAGTTAAGTTAATTAAAAGACTCAACTAACTTTAGTTAGGCAAAAGAGTAATAATTATAATAAGGTTCATAAATAAATAATAACTAGTAGGTGGGACCCCTTGTGACTCCCTTTAGTTCATAACAATCACAACAATCATAGCATAACCATTAGTTAAGAAAAACACACCTCCTTGTGCCTCCCATTAACATATTCACTTTTGGCAATTTAAACTCATGAAATTTGAAATTATTTTAAAATTAATACTCATATATCCAAAATAAACATGCTATCCAAAGATCCCTGAAGTCAACAATCATGAAACAATAGATATAATAAAAAACTCAAAATCCATATTTCCCAGTCTGTGATGCAACCCTTCCTTGATTGTTGTTGTCACCTCTTGATGTTCCTGAATTTGCCTTTCGCCGTGCAGAGCCTTTTGGCCTAATTTCACTGATCATGTGGGAATAATCGTCCCTCAAATGCATCCGGGGAGACACAGATTTGTCAGAGCCATTGGAGGGTGAGGTGGGGAAGTAATGGATTTTACTTTATCAAGGGCATGGTGGGATTCGGTTTTCAATCTCTTGCTAGCATGGGAGGATTGCAATGACGAGTGATCAGGGGCAACTTGGGAAATGGGGTTAACTAGTGGAGGAGGAGGCAAAGACAAGTTGGGACAACCACGATGTTGGGAGACTGTCTCGTGGACAATATCCTGCCATCCATCATTTTCAGGGACCTCGGGTTGTAATGAGACATGAGGAGGTACATGGATATTGGGTGCTTGCAGGGCTTGGAAAGGAAGCCTTTCAGGCCTAGGCTGGACTATTCCCTTCCCAATCCAATTAAATAATCTGGCATGAAATAATTGGCCAAGATCTTGTGAATCAACGTCAAAATGTATGGAGAACCAGGCCTTCTTGGGCCTCGGTTCCAATTACCTCTACCCTTGTTTCCTCGGCCATGGATACCTCGACTGAAAAAACTCATCCTGCATGCATGATCAATTAGAAAATAGTCTTTTAAATAACCATACATGACAACTCTTTAAAAATATGAAATAGATTTGGCTCAACAATGTATCAGACTCATGAAATCCAATCCATACAAATTGTTTCACCGTTAATCAATGAGAAGGGGGTGAAAAAGGGTTCTGGGATATGTGAGGGGGTTGTATTGAGAAAAAATGTGATATAATGAAGGGGAAAAGACATGGTCACTGCTCAATGACAAAAACAATCAACTGTAAAGAAAACCAATAAATCCTCACTGCAATCGACACAAGACACTGCCACCTTCACCTTCTTTAACACAAAAATTCTCTTGACTGTAATCAATCTCAGAATAGGGAGCGAAAAAATGAATATGGGAGGT
Organism: Picea sitchensis; assembly: GCA_010110895.2. Classification (NCBI taxonomy): domain Eukaryota; kingdom Viridiplantae; phylum Streptophyta; class Pinopsida; order Pinales; family Pinaceae; genus Picea; species Picea sitchensis. Next base: position 35,394 of record SNQJ01S0034427.1, on the reverse strand, counting down.
GACGGGGTTTGTAATTAGCGGAAAGTGAAATAATGGAAGGGAAGAAGAATGATTATTGTTCATGAAGTTAATTCATTGATCTATAAAAAATTATGCGAAAATAGATGCATCAACCATCAATCAGTTTACCAAATAATAATTTATGTGCATTTAATTAGTTCATTGTTCATAATCAAATATCCAACACAGTGCCATCACAAGACAATAGGCATCCCACAGAATATGTAAAAAGGATTTTGTTCCCTTATTTGTATCTTATAACAATTTCCAAACAATAACCATTCCACTTTGTTAACCATCAAAATCAACCACTACCCATGCATTTCAATCCACAATAATACTCAAAAGTCATGTTTTTGAATTAACAATGAAGTCACTATAATTTCAATCGGGCCTATCATTTAAATGCAATGATATTCGTTAAAATATGTATAGTTAGTAACCAAGATAATCAAGACCAAATTGCCACGCCCGAAATGAAAATTAATCATACGACCAACAACCACCATTTAGACACAAGCTATGTACAGGGTAATTTGCCCAGGCAATGTAGTTCTGCCACTATAAAATAAAAACAATTCAATGTGACGTAAAAGCTAAGCCACCTATCCAACACGACTGTCATCAACAACATGATTGTTTTAACAAGTGATCAATTGCAATAAATAAACATGATTAAAACTTCTGTGGGTATCCCTGAGTGTGAAAACCAAGCTATCCATACTACACACAGTGCATAGCTAACAAAACCCCACAATGCAATATTTCCACTTAACACAACAAACAGACAGTCACGGTAATAACTCAACATATCGTGTTGAGCCATCGATTTAATGTAATATTGCTTTGATTTAGTCACACTGTGATCGACTATGTTGTGCACACTCAGGCTTATACAATCAACAAGCATAAGGATGCAGTGGATATACTCTCTACAGTCATCTAGTTCAATAGTCATTCGGCCCCAAAGAAAACCATAGTTACCACGCCCCTTATTTAATTTTGCAAAACCCCATACACACAACGTGACATGCGTGAGAACATCAAGAATTTGTAACCAATGTCATCTAATCATCCAAATGATCATTAATGCTAATGCCAGTGATTGTGTATCAACCAAACAATTCACCACAGTTGTAAAAAATCCATCAACCTATCAAGTTGTGGAAACTACGTAAACCCATGCATCAAATTGAATCGGGGCATAGGCCTTCTCCATTAACAATACTGAGTTATCAACATAAGAAGAGTGAATTTGTAATTTTAAAGTGAAATTGGAGAAGAGGGGTTTATCATTATTGTCACAAAAGTAGCAACTAAATTCAAAACCAACATGACTGCCATATGACCAACTGGGCGAGTCCGTATTTCAAAGTAATCGACCACAATAACTCGTAGAAACTTGACAGGAATGACAACATCCTCTATAAAACTCCAGAATGGAGGGTTAAGGGTCTAATCTGTAGCCAACGCCAGGGGAATGGATCCAACTCCTTGTAATGGTGGAATCTTCGAGGCCAAGGGTGTGCACACAGAGAGAGCCATGATTAATTCATGGACAGGTAAGAATCCATGACAAGGGGGCCATAACAAAAGGTGAGGCTCCCATTCGGTCCGACAATTATATTTAATGCACGTAGGGTATAAACCTCATGTTCTTCATATAAAATACCACAGTACTGAGGTGAAGACAGGGTTGAGTTAAGAACATAACACTTACTTCGTGGCCCTTAGTGTTGGAAACACCCAATGCCCAAGTGAACAAAACACAGTGCCGTAGGAGACCTCCAACTACTAACCCCACAAAAGACAAGACTGGGTTTAATGATAAATGTGTGAAGATAGCCATCCACTCAAGAAAAAACAAAAACCCTCCAACTATTCAATAGTGAGAAAAAAGAGCTATCACCCAAGAAGACCAATAACCTCTACGAACTCAAAATTATTACAGGAAGAACCATCCACTCTTCATTCCAAGAACCCAAATTTAACACAGTTTCAACACTTAGGAAAACACAAACCAATACACCTAATCTAGTAATCATTTGATAACTAGAGAAGAGTCACGAATGACCAAAAAATGACATACCTGTAATCGAATAACTTAAAGCGAGAGCTAGCCGAAGGGTTCCTCTCTACAAAAAATTCAGAGAATAACCACAACAACAAGATCGAACAATAGTTCGACTAGGGTGGTGACTAATAGGAGGATTAAAGGTGATGTGCAGTAAATGAACGTTGCCTCCACCGTCAATGCATTAACTCATCAGTACATGCCAACAAATCCTTCATTAACACCATTAATTTAACTCTGCGTTGGAATCTACACATATTACTCGCCAAATGTGCTCTCCCCATCATATATCCAATTCCTTATTATATAACTCAAACAAAATTGCATAACCATTAGCATTATCACCTTGCCAAATGCGCCACAACACTTCACACCATATGCATATTAAACATACAACCCAATCAAAATTTATGTCCATTTCCTTGCTAGCTAGAGTTTAACAATAATCGTTAAGTCTTCTCATGCATGTAGTATAGTTTATGATAGCTTTAAATTCTTCAATTGTTTCTTATTTCCTTCCCATTGTTTGCATGAAGTATAGTAAAATGCAGAATTGGATTCCTTTTCTTTTCATTTTATAGTATTTTTTCCTTTCTCAAAACTACATTTCATGTAATTTCACTAACATATGTGTTTTGTGGGTGCGATAAGAACATATGACATTAATGAATAACATAGGTTGTGGTAACATAAAGAATCAACACTTCAAAAGATCAACTCATAACCTATAATAACAATATCTCATCAACCATGTAAGCCATGTCGCATATCATCCCAACATCGAAAAAATGAACATATCCGATCTTCAATAGTTCAAGGGGGTCCCACCTACTAGTATTATTTAATTTTTTATAATAATAGTCTTTAGCAACACTTTGCAGGCAAACTTCGTTGACAATTTTAATCGTCAACAATGACTATGCTCATTCGCAAGAAGATGAGTACGATGAGGCTTTGAAGGAATTTTTAGAATAAAAATTAATTCTAAAACCCTAGACATACAAAAACCTAACCCTAGGAGATGAAGCACCAAAATTCATTTGGGCCCCGTTGGGGTAAGTTAGTACATCAACTTCCAAGGGTCGTAACTGTTGCATACAATCTTCATTTAGGGTGAATGATAGATTTTTGGAAAGGTATTGATGAGGATATTCTTTTATGGGGCTCAGTCATAGCCTTCATATATCATTGAGGTGACCAATCTTGAAAAAACGTTGTTTAGGCCCTCAAAATGGCCCCAGAAGTTCAGGATACGAAAAACTGTTAAACATAATAAGTTTCCAAAAACATCTTTTGAGCCAGTTGGAAAAGGTGGGTGGCCAAAAATATCCTCCTAGATCAATCCTCTCCCCTTAGAAAGAAATGATCTCCATTGCATTGAGTTCCCCCATCAGATGAGGAAATTTCTGTTGAATTTGGACCTGAGTGAGCCACTTTCATTGGTGGAGGAGTTCCCCTGCTTTGACAACTCGATAAAGATGGATCCTCTGTTGGTGAGTTCCCTTGACATGTGTGTCCATGATATGATCAGTGGATTGTTGTTCCATTTAGTCAAGGTTGATCTTTGTTGGTTTCAATTGGTCTGTTATCTTCAAGGTGTCAAATAATGGTGGAAAATAAGGCCGAAGGAGGTCCACATTGAAGACTGGGTGAAAGCCAAGGAAGGGGGGAAGGTTGAGCTCAAAATAATTGTCACTCATAGCCTTGGTGATGGTGTAGGGTCCACAATAGAGTGAACAAAGTTTCCTATGAGGCCCTGTAAGGCGTTCTTTCGACAAGTGAAACGAAACTTTGTCTGCCACCTAAAAATGGTGTTGTACTCGGTGTTGATCATGACTCTATTTGTTCTTGGCATTGGACTTTTGTAAAATATCACAAACCTATTGGCGGATGTGTTGGATCCATTCAATGAACTGAGTGGCTTTGTCATCTTCAATTGGAGCATGTGACAAGTTTGTCCTGGTGGCCGCAAGGGGTAGTGCAACATCCATGGGATCCAATGGTTGAAATCCCAACCCCACCTGAAAGGGGGTATGGCCAGTTGAGTTATGTATGGATATGTTGTAGCTGTGTTGAAGATAGGGAAGAATCTCATCCTAGGTGCAGAGGTTCTTGGAATTGTACATGCACATGATGTGCACGATCATCCCGTTGACCATAGATGATTTTAGGGGCTAAATTTTGCTCATGGGCTAATTTTCCATGGTTTTTCCAAAAACGAGATTTGCTATTTTAAAAATAATTCGCCCAAATTCTATAGGATAAAATTATTTTACCTCAAAAATCACCAAAATTTTATAAAAACTATATAAAATAGTTATAAATTTGAATATTTTTACAAAAATATCGCCAATCATTTATAGTTGGCATATGGAGGATTAGTAAGATTCGCCAAGGTTTCTACATTTTAAAATAAATTTCCATCCTTAAAATCATCCCTGCGGTTGACGAGCTCAGTTGGGCCATCCATCTGGGGGTGGAAGGCAGTGGACTTGGTGAGATTGGTGTCTAGTAGTGACCAGAGACTCAACCAGAATGTGCTGAGGAAACATATGTCATGATTTGAGATAATTCTTAGTGGGATGCCAAAGTGTACCCATACTCGTTCAAAGAAGAGCTTGGTAGTGTTACACATGATTTTGGTCACTCTGGTGATGTATCTACAGTTATGTGATCAGGCTCTCATAAGGACTTTTTGCCTGGGAAATGTGACTATTGTCTTCCTCTACAAAGCATATTTTTAAAGTGAGTTCACAGGCTTCATATGATGCAGAGTGCGAAAATACTCATTCTCTCAGGTTTCTCTATACTTGGCCTACGAGGAGTTCACGTTTTTCTCTATAAGCAGGGTGCGAACCTGTTTCAAGGCTAAAAATGGAAGAATATGTTACGAAGGTTCTAGAAGAGGATATTCTATAAAATGAGTTGGCATCCTACTAACTTCTCAGATTTAGTGGGATCATCCTCATCCATTTAACCATCTCTACTTCTTCTATATATTGAAAGGTTTCTCATGGAAAATGTTAGCAAGATCGAATGAAGAATTGATGAAAGAATTGTGTGAAGAACCCTGTTTGTATTGAAGCTTGAAGACTCTAGTTGTGTATCAAGTTGTACTGGATCTTCTTCATGCAAGTGTAGAGAAAGTGTGTGTGTTGGAACCAAGGGTCACTGAAAGGAAGCTTGTGACATCAAGGCGATCTGGTTGTATCTTCTACTTTCATTTAATATAATACAACGACATGTCCCTTTCCCATAAAATCACTCTTATTTTATTGCATAACGCCTTGATCATATGCATAGGTTGACATTGAATATACTTTGCCATCTTCACTTTGGTTGATTTTTGTTGTCTTGGACATGATTTCACAAGAGCACCAGAGCGAAGTAGGAACAATAGAGACATAAGGAAGTGATATAAAGGTATGTCACTCATTCCTTAACGATAGTAGATTCAATGACTGCAACTTAGAGAAAGATTCATGTTCTTTTTTGTTTTGTTCTAGATCCAGGTGGATCTAGGGAGATCAGTTAGTGTCTACACCTACCGATTTATCCGATAACAAAATTGGCAACTCCACTAGGGATACAACCCATTTCTGTGGTTTTTTCTTGGCCATTTTCTCTTTACCAACCCTTTTTCATTCCCAATCAATCTTTGAGTCTTTAGGAGATCCTTACAGAATCTCTGGATCCAGAAGTTCACTCAAAAGTTCTATCCCTTTTCCAAATTTTTCTTGATTACAAACCTTCTCGCACTGTACCTTTCTGTGACCTACGAGAATCACTGAAGTTCACACCCTAGTGTTCAGTTTAGTGCGACCTTCTTGCACCATGCCTGTGTCTAGGCTGCGCGAATCCTTAATTCTCGCACTGTACCCCACTATCAGACTGCGAACTCACCTGTAAAAACTTTGGATTAGGTCTTTTTGTGTCTTCAGATGCCCAGATTTGTTTGTTTGTTTGGGAGGAACTTATTTTTCCAGTGATTGACTGTTTCTTGACTTCAAATCTTGCGAATAATTAGTTTTTGGAAATGGCAAACTTTTCTTGATGATTTTTTCTCAATTTTTACCTCTTGACCTTTTATTAACAAGGGTATAATCTCCGATTCTGAAATTCGAGTGCTTGTTTGGTCGAGAGCCTTTGATTGGATTAAATGTTGGGATTAATTGTCCTTTTTGATTGCTCACTACTTGGAAAATTGTTGTCCATGTGCATTTGAAGAGACTGGTCTTGTCAGTTTGTTATTTTTATCTTCATTGAAAGATCGATTTGGGTGTTTGTTGAGTATTTAATCTCCAATGGTTGCTTACTTTTTCTTAGTTCCATCCCTATTGCTTGGTTTCTAATAAAAAATTAAAGATTTCTTTTTTTTTTCTTTTTTGAGTAATCATTTATTTGAAAAATATTAGCATTCAAATATTGAAAGAGAACGCATAGGGAATTTTCATTGTTCATTATTGTTTGATATTACATTTCAAAAAGATCGTATGTCGTAGTTTGCATTGTTCCAGAAAACTCCTCTTTCCTTCCTGTAGATAGAATTCATCGAACGGAAATTTGTATCATTCATCCCTATTTACGCATTGTTGGGTCAGAGTCTTACACAACATTTGTTTCATTTCCGGCTTCTTTTTGCGTAACAACAACCTTTAATAATATTGCGCAACTTTAAAATTCAACTAGCAATTTTTCTAGGGCTCTTTTGCACCAACATTAGTTAGGCTAGAGCTTTGGAATAGGCAGTGAGACACACTTTCCAAAGCAAAAAACACACAATAGTATCTTTTGATAAGGAGTGTCAAATTCTATTCGCAACATTTTGTCCTGGGAAGCCCTTTTCACACAGGGGTCAAACCTGAGGTTGCATTGAGATTGACAGAGTTACTCACCATGCTTTGTTCATCTTGGTGTAGAGATTTCACATATTATAGGGGTCACTTGAAGGTATACCCACAATGATGAGTGGAATCCTCTCAAGTTGATTTTGGGCTAGATACCCTGCCCTTGCGTGTGGATCAGATTGTCGACTATTTCCCCAGGCATCATTGTTGTTTGTGGTAACCTTAGTATCCTATCTTCTTAGGGTCTTACACAAGGTGTCTGTGAAGGGGTAAGTCTTCACAGTACCTGGAATCGATGTTGTCCAGACTCACTCAGGCTTCTTGGAGGGTATACCCACGATTATGTGTGGGAGCTTGCACCAGGGTGTAACTCCATTAAGAAGGTTGTCAAAGTAAATTTTCCACCCTCACCCAACCCCTTATTGTCTCATCGTCACAACATTGGATTTCATCACCAACTAATGACTTCAGAATTGGAAGGTCTTGCTTGCTTGGTTTTGATTCCTAGATTTTACTAGCGCGTGATTTTTGTTTACCCAATTTGGCCATAGAATTTCTTTCATAAGATTTCAACTCGATCAAAATTGACCCTCCATGCCATTCACGTAGAATGCAAGGCCTACCTCCAGAAGATCTGGAAAGTTATCAACCCTTGGCTACCAAGTCACCAGAGGGCTCTCCTCAACAGAGTGAAGTCCAATACGTTTCCACTCCACAAGTGGAAAGAACTAACTCTTTATAACGGTTCCAAATTACCAATTCTTGAGAGAACTTTCGAATTCCTCCTGACTCTGACAGATGTATCGTTCGAGTGAATTCTTCCAGAGAAATAGTTGTTGAGTCTTCTGTATTACCAACCATACCTTTCACAGGACCCAAGGTTCAAGATCCTTTTTGGACTACTGGTATTTTTAGACGGGATCTCTTTGGCTCGGGATTAGGCGTTGATATCACCGTCACACCTGAGCTGCCCAAAACATCCGATCCAGAAGCAATACCTTTTACTACTGCCTATTATTTTCCTGGTTCAGACGGTCCACTAGCCTACCACATCTTGACTATCCCCCTACAAACAATCCATTACACAATGGTCCCAGATACTATGCATCCTCACACCAGGATTATGGTGGCTAGCCAAGCTCCCATTGGCATGCCACTTTCGCCTAGATTCACCCCAACACATCCCCTCAGATATCATGCGTTGAAAGCTTATATTCCCGCTCCTACACAAATCCCATCTGGGACTCCTGGCATTTCCACTCCTTCTAGGCACCATCCCGTTCTGAGTTTCATTCCGACACTTCCTCAACCCCCTTTCAGAGGACCTCTTCCATCCTCTATCGGAGGCACCGACCCTAGTGGTACCATCCCGTCTTTCACACCTAATTACCAGATTCCTATCAATGGACAATTTCACCAAGGAGGCCAAACCCAATCCCCTTTTGCAGGACAAATCCCAATTACAATGCAACCCCCGATTGGAGGGAAACCCCCACCTACCCCACCCTATGGAAAAAACATACCTCCATCCTTGGCCCAGTATTGGAACTATCTTATCCAAAATAATCCTCACTCGACTGGGGGGAAACAACCTCAAGCTAGCTCCTTCATACCCACTAGTATAGGCCAACCATATCTAGGTACATACAATCCTATTTGGGCTCAAACACTCAACCCCAAGCCCCTGTTCAAGGGAGAAACCCCAACCAATACAACCCTATAAATTACTTGCCTCCACACCAACAACCAAATCTGCCCGGATCTTCGCATTATATGAAAACTGCTTATGGTCCCACTAGTATACCTACAGGGTTCCCTCCCCAAAGTCACCAGTATGCACATGTGAATAGATAGTTACCCTTCTTAGCCACCCTAGACCTCCCTGATCTGTCGAGAACTTTAAATGATCTAATCCGTCACTCTCCTCAATGGCCCGCGATACCGGCCAAACTACCATCCTACATCCCTAAATTCGATGGTAAACCAGGAGAGGACCTGAACAATCATGTAATGACTTTTCACCTTTGGTGTTCATCCAACTCTTTTATGGACGAATCTATTCATTTATGCCTTTTCCATCGAACTCTCACAGGTTCCATCGCGAAGTGGTAAATAGAATTACCACAAGGCTTCTTCAATGACTTCAACACCCTCACTATAGATTTCCTCACGCACTTTCAGTTACCGATCCGGTACAAAATGAGAACCAAAATTCTGAGTTCTTTCAAACAAACCAAAGCCACTCATATCTCTGATCACATTCATGAGTGGTGATGGAGATGATATCTCATCAAACTTGAACTTCCCAATCAATTGTTGGCAGAGTGGTTCACGAAATCATTCATGAATGATATCGCTCATGACATTTCCATGGGGGGAGTTTTTACAGAAGAACAGGATATCAATCATGCTCAATACCTCGACCTCATTTAATCACAAATGGGTACTCTTTACGACTTACTCCCTGACGCACCTCATCCTTCTACTTCTGCTACTTTAACTACTCCTGCTGCTTCTCATGCAACTGACGATGTGATTGGAACTTTCCATGCCCAACCCCATTCCGTCCAGGCCTCTAACAACAACCCCAAATCCATTGCTTCTAATGTTCAAAATGCTCCTTCTCCTACCCCTCCCACCGGAAAGACTTCTGAGGTGAACTCTGTTCAATCTACCCCGTTGGAAAAAAAGAAATCCAAAAGAGGGAAGGGTAAGAACAAGGATGATAAAAATAATCCACAATCTGAGAAGACCAAAACACAACCTGTTGATAATAAGGATAAGTGAAAACCCCGATACCCTTGTCTTATCTGTGGTGATGATCAGTACACTAAGGATTGTCCAAGATGAGCCGAGGTTACTAAGTTCCTTCAAGGGACCCCAAAACTTCCTACTCCGGCCATGTTGTCACAACCCTTCCCTTCTCAACAACAGGCCCAATTGGTCATTCATGACCAGCCTTCCCCCTCCACTACATCCTATGTCTTAATTTGTATAGGTGATTCAAAAACAATGACATCACACTTACCACTCAAGCCAAAGATTATTCTCCCTCCAAAGAGAAGGTTGATGAAATACCTCCTTCATTGGTCCAACCATCTCCCATAACTCCACCTACCAATGGTCCTTTTCATATCGAACGACTGAGCCTAGATACAGTTCTTCACCATCCCCCAAAGGGCATTGTTTGAAAATATTCTTTCAATCCTCATGCACGTGCTGCACAGAACTACAATATTGTTGAAGATCTGGCCCAAGCACCATATGTGATGTCAACCCTCGAAGTCCTTCAGAGTTGTCCTATATAACGAAAGGAACTTTTGAAATCTATTGGTGGAATCGATCCTACCGATACAAATTTAATAATTTTTGACTTGGAAGATCACATTCCAAGGTTACCCCCTCAACTTGCATTGCAAATAAAAGTTATTGTCTCCGAAAAGAACATTTGTAGAAAAATTATTGATGAGGGTGCCTCGACGTGTGCCATGTCTATTACATGCTGGAAATCCATCGACTCTCCTCCTCTAACTGAATCCGACAACACGATCAAATCCTTCAATGGCTCTGGTTTTAAGCCTTACGGTGTCCTCCTGTTATTTCCTATTACATTAGAAGGGAAAACGATCAACGTTAAAGTGGAGGTCTTTGAATCTCCTCTCGATTACAACCTTCTACTTGGTCGTAGCTGGATCGATTCCATGCGTGCAGTTGTGTCCACTCTTTTCTGCATCGTACGTTTCCCACATCAAGGAAAAGTCATTACGGTGGACCAATTGGCCTTCTTCAACTCTGATACATGTACCAACAACTTCCCTTTCATTGCAAAACCCCCCCTGGATATGAGAACGTCAGTGTGGGTCTTCTTAAAGATTCCTCTTTCATGGATACTTTCCCCATTCCACCACCCGATGTTCTTCATCCATTTGTTGCCTCGATCAACATGATATCCACCTCTGTTCGCAAAACCCTTGTGTCTTATGACCCATGGATAGTACCCAACCCCGGTGATCATCTTCATGATGGCGACCAAATGCCTTTGAGTTGGGTCGAATCCGCTTATCAAGCTATTCAATCAACAACCTCGTCTACCCCCTCTCTTGGTGATTCATCTCTGGATCCATTCCGCGTCATTTTTCGTACGGACAAGATGATTATGTCTGTTATGTCCATGGAAGATACCCCTTGGGACGATGGACATCATCGTTCCATCCTATTCCCAGAACAACACACCATTGAGAGTTACCAACGGATCTTGACCCCGTCGACCATTGTCGTCATTTCTACCATTCTCGAGTCTACACACGATATGTTCTATGAAGGGAACTTAAGTAATATCTCATCCACCGTCCCCCTCGACATATCCATAAAAACTGGAGTTGTTGAAAATGTGCATATCGGAGCTTCATGTTCCAATGATGAAATTGTCACCTATAAATCTCTTTTTCAAGAATTTCATGACATCTTCTCCTGGAGCTATGAAGAAATGCCAGGTATTGACTGCGACATTGTTGTACACGTGATTAAGACATACCCAGGCGCTAAACCTATCCGACAACGACTTCATCCGATCCACCCACGTAAAGAAGCCACTATCAAGCTTGAAGTTGAGAAACTTCTCAAAGCTAGCTTTATTTACCCTGTGGCTCTAATTGACTGGGTTTCCAATCTTGTTCTGATTAACAAGAAACAAGGTATGATCCATGTGTGCGTTGATTATAGAGACATTAATAAAGCTTGTCCTAAAGACAACTTTCCTACCCCCTTCATTGACCAGATCATCGATGATTGTGCCAGAAGTGAAATCTTCTCTCTGATGGATGGTTTCTCCGCATATAATCAAATCAATATCGTACC
>SNQJ01S0034426.1:111632-121746 GCA_010110895.2 Picea sitchensis | reverse complement strand
GTCATTGGCAGGAGTCGACCCTGCGACCTCTGCGTAGGGGTAACGACTTGGCAAAGAGCCACCAACCGATGCACCACCAGGCATTGTTTATTATATATATGTTCCGGTATATATTTAAATTAGAGTGTATGTGTGGTTTGGGCCGTGACCGGGCCGGAGCTTAGCCCCAGCCCTTGGTCGCGTGCTATTTGATATATGACCACAGCTATGTTATATGGCATGTGTGCGTGGTTCCAACGGTTATACAATGATCGCCGACCATTGGCTTTTGAAATGGTTTCCCGCCATTTGTCATTATTCTATTCGTTTGGAAAACGGAGCCCTCTTTTGCACTAGCCCAAGGTCATGTGGTGACCGCATGTGTCTGAGAGTTTGGCGGTTAAGGGCTGGGCACACCCTAACTATTTGATAGTTTGCACCGTTATGCGGTTGCGCTCGGTGCTGGGTTTAAGCACACGTTTTGGAGCGTGTTCTTGGTTGAGAGCCCAGAGGTGCGTTTTGGCGAACCAGAGATAGCAAGCGTAAAGGAAGAGAATGGCAGGAGGCCTATCTTCTTCATTTTTTGGTCGAATGAGGTGCCGTAAAATCCCAGCTAGGGGTTTTTGGACGTTCTGAATCCATTGGCACTATTTTCACAGCCATTTGAAGACTTATTTTGCAGTTTTTTAACCATTGAAGTTTTAGAGAGCTCTAGGGAGATTGAAGCCCTCATTGATTGAGGTCTTGTTTTGGTGAGTCCAAGTTTGTTTTCTGTGACTGAATAGTCATTTTTGGCTAATTGTTATGCTCTGAACACATTGGTATAGGTTTCAGAGGCTTTTGAGGACTTTTACAGGTGTTTTTTCCAAAGAGAATCTCAGTGAAGCTTATGGCCACATGTAGAAGAGGTCATGCCCAGATGAGCCATGATCTGTTTTCAGAGTTTTATTAGTCATTTTTGGGGTTTTTATGTATTATGATCCCAATGGTACAGCCAGAAATTCCATTGGAGTTGAGCAGCAGCTTGTAAAAGAATTTTTGACAAATTAATCCCAGAGAGCCAAGTCCATCGATGGAGGCTCAAGGAGATGTAGCCCGGAGAGGGGTGAACTCCTTTATCATCTTGTTTTTGTTGTGAGTTTGATGGTTTAATTGATGCAAGTTATGTTGCTGTGTTTTTATTTAAAGCACTTATTTAACCATTTAAGAGAACATTTTCTCACACATAAACTTTTAAAAGAAGAAGCATAAACTTGGCACATAATTCATCTTGCATATTTTAACACGTGGAGCAAGGTCCTGTAAAGTTTATTTTAATGAAGTAGAGGGTGCTTGCATAGCATAACAAGTCAGCCTTCTATTTTCAGATCATCGCACCTCTTATTCATTCTGGATTTTGGTATTTTGCTTGTTGATGCTCTTGAGCATACAGTTTTGAGGGTTTTGATATTACAAACCCTAGTGAGTAGCTCAGTGGTGAAAGATTCCACTCACCTAGCTCCAAGCTTGGTCTCGGGGATGAAACACTCCACCCACACCATTCTACAGCTATCATCTATCCAGGAGGACTAGCAGGGGCGTACCATTTGGATCAGTAGGGCCGTACCCGCTAGGGTTTTCTTGCAAGGGTGCACTATTGGTTGAGGAAGAGTTTGATCCATCACATTGAAGAAGCTTGAGAGGTTTCCATCATTAGGGTTTTTCTTGCAGACCCTTTCTCATCAGTTTGAGGGCTTCTCAGAGGAGTTATCATGTCCCTATCATTCATCTGCAAGATGGGACGATTTCAGGAGTAAGGGTACGACTTGCTGATTCGGTATTTCTCAGATCTAGAAGGCCATAGGCTAGATCTGACCTTGAAACTTCTCTCAAGTGCTTGTGGCTGCCCGATCTATCATCCATGAGAGTTTCAAACGATTCAAACCTTCTATTCAGCTGGGTCATACTATTGGCCACATTCAGGGTTTCAGGAGGGCCGTACCATCTTAGGGTTTCTATAGTTGAGGAGGAAGCTTCGGTGTTTGAGCTTCATACATCAGGAGAAGGATTCCATTTCCTTGATCTATCATTGAGGAGAGTTTGACAGCATCAGGAGGTCTATATCTTCAGGAGGGCCGAACCCCTAGTGTCTAGTGTCTTCAACAGGCCGTACCAACAGTCATCAGGGTCGTACCAGTTGCTTAAGGGTCAGGATGAAACCCTGGTTTTGCAGTTGAGCGTTCATCTTCTATTGGCAGCCTTTGGGAGGCTTGTTTGTATCTCCAGGGGCATTTTGTATGCAGCTCTAGTATTACCTTGAAGCCATCTATTTAGATCTGCTTCTCCATTGTATCAGGTGTTTGCTTTCTTATAATAAAGTTCATCTATTTGCTTGTGGTTCCTATCTTGTGTAATGTTGATAATCTTCATATGATGATAACGATGCTTGTATAAATCCATGGCTGAATAATTGAATAAACCTTAAGGCCGAAATATTCATGGTCAACCTGCATGCACAACAAATAATAATCAATCAGAGGTTAGTTAGTGATTCCCAACGAAAAAAAAAATAACTTGGTATGTATTGCACCAAGTGACTTGTACTACATACCATCATCTACTTAAGATTAACAAAACTTGTAGATCCTCTTTTGGATCCTTTTTTAACCACTTTTATTACTTTTCGAAAGTTTTGTCCTTTGAAATTGATTTCCCTATGTTGTAGAACCTAATAATCTCATAACCAGATCATTCACTACCTATTGAGATAAAACTTTTCTTTTCTTCATAAGAATCTGCAAAGTAATCCACTAATTATTCCTCCTCGTATTCCATCTCTCATTTAAAAAAACTCCATCCTTTGGATCTCATTACTTTTATCATCCATCTTATATTTCATATGTACCTCCCATTGCCTATGTCATCCATCTTATATTTTTCTTTAATGCAAAAAAATTATATTTCATTATTAGGAAAAATTTGGATCTCATTACTTTTATCATCCATCTTATATTTCATCTGTACCTCCCATTGCCTATGTCATCCATCATATATTTTTCTTTAATGCAAAAAATTATATTTAATGCAAAAAATTATATTTCATTATTAGGAAAAAAAATATATTTCATTAATAGGAAAAGATCATATATCTTACATTATTGAAAAAAGTGGTCTCTACTTTTTTTTTTGGCTGCCACATCCTTATTTTTATTTTTGTTTTCATATTATTTATCCTCCAATTTTTAATTTATTGAAAAAAGTGGTCTCTACTTTTTTTTGGTGGCCACATCCTTATTTTTATTTTTGTTTTCATATTATTTATCCTCCAATTTTTAATTTATTTCTTCCCTCGATTTATTTCATCGCATGGTATTGATTTATGTTACATTTATATTAATTTATTTAAGTCTTAGATTATCTCTCATAGATTTGGATTCCCAACTCACTTTTTTACATTTTATATTTATAAATTTCCATGAATTTACATTTTATATTTATAATTTATGAATTTCCATCTTTAGTAAAAGGAATGTTTGAAATAGGTTTAAAATATAAATAAAATAAATTAATTCAACATAATTTGTGAATCGAAAGCATTTGTTAAATTCAAGATTGTAAGGTCACGGTTTCTCCTCTTTATATCATCATGAATCGAATCTCAAATCTCCATGTGATCTCAAATCTCATAATATCTCCACTTTTATTAAGACATCACATCAAGATCCAAATAAAGGCCCAACCTCATCATGAAATGAGGATCTAAGTTGGATTTCTTTTGTCCAATATAAATTTGGATTTTTACATTAATATTAAAAACTGATTTTTGTAATAAGAAGATTGAAAGTGACTGGAATCAAGATCCCAATGGTATGTCTTATAAAGACCCAATTTGATTTTTGTAGTATAATTTAATTTTACATTTATATAATGGTATGTCTTATAAAGACCACAATTGGAATTTTATAACATAATTTAATTTTACATTAATATTTCTTATTTAAGTTTTTGTGACCAAAGATGAAGATGTGACAATAAGACTGAAAGGATGACCAAATGTATGTTGTAAACCATAAATTATATTAGTGGGTGGGATAAATAGTAAATTATTTTTTATTTGTATATCATTATTAATATTATTTTTTTATTTGTATATTATTAGTGTAAATTTGTTTTTAATTATGAATGTATAATGTATTAAAGGGATAATTTTTTTGAAATACAAACTTCTTTTAGAGTGTAAAAACTCGAGAATATATTTACACATTGAAGGATCTGATCTATGTTGATTCATAATAACTTCAAAGTTAAAAATGAATTTACATTTGTTGCAATCATATACAATTGCTTAGAAAATTAAAACATATATTAAGATATTTTATTTATGGTCGATATTGAATTTTGTTTTTGTTATTAATAATTTTTAAAAAGCATACGGTTAAAATATTTTATTTATGGTTGACATTGAATTTTTTTTGTTATTAATATTTTTTTTAATGTCACATGTTAACTCTATGTTAAACACATAAATAATTACATATCTCCCTTATACTAAGTTATAGAAAGTGCCCTTCAGTACAATTAGTAATATTAAGGTAATGGAATGATCTTAGTTAATATTATATCTTTATTTTACATCATTATTAATATTAAGGTACATTATTATCTTAGTTAATTATGGGTAATATTATATTGAATTGGTTAATGTTTAAATTATAAAGAAAATTATTATTTTAAAATAAGGGAAAACAATTTTTTTGGTTATGTGAATTATAAACATTAATTCTGTAATATTATGGCAACACCAACTTAAATGTAAGGTCTATTAAATTTTACAAACTCATATGCATAATTAAAGTTTTATGTATATTGAAGTTTGAATTTGGTTCATTATAGTGACAATGCTCTTTTCCAATCACTAACTCATAACCCATCTAATATGAATAGAATGATGGGAAGAATGATTATATCTATAACTAAGATTGAGATGTTAAATTTATCACTAATAAATCAAAATCAATGGAATGAATTACATAGATAATTAGTACTTTCGCCTATTATTTTTTCATTTTCTTAATTTTTACGTCATTTAAAATTGGCTAGGTTAAAGACCATCAAATGTATTTGAATCCTATACCATAAATTGAGTTAAAAACAATTTTGATCTTGAAAATCTTAATGAAATCATCATAGATAAAGTTATTGGCTAGGTTAAAGACCATCAAATGTATTTGAATCCTATACCATAAATTGAGTTAAAAACAATTTTGATCTCAAAAATCTTAATGAAATTATCATAGATAAAATTAAAATCACAGCTCAATATTTGTCTATTAAAATAGATTTACAATCCCAACCCAATACTTATTATCTATTAAAATAGATTTACAATCCCTCCATGATAATGGTAAAATTAAATATAAAACAACTCTAAAACCTTTACCAAATATAAGTCCCCTCATTTCTATAAAGTATTAAGTATAATTCTCCTTATTCATTATTTAAACAAACTCTATACACTAAAATCAAAGTAAAAGACTTAATCATTTAAACTTTTAAACACTTACAAACCTCTAAGTATTATCTAGAAAAATAATTTTTTGCTTGGTCACTTATCATGGGTGACCTTCTTCTTATTTTAGGAGGAAATAATCTTACATCTTAAAATAAAATATTGTATTCTTAATCAAGATAAGATGCATTTACTTTTGTTGCTTTCCATATTTATTTTTATTTTATTTTAGGAGGAAATAATCTTAAATCCTATATATTATATTTGTGATCAAGATGAGATGTTCAAACACATTTACTTTTGTTTTTTTTCCATATTTATATAGGGATAGGTTATCACTTTATGTTATCAATTTTTTTTTTTCTCCATTATTTAGAAAATAGCTTTATTATATTGTCAAAAACAAGAAGTAGTATATAGCAATGAGTTAGCATTGACTTTTATATTAGTTTTATGTTGACTTAAAAAATGTGTATAAATTTTAATGTTAAACATAACAAATAAAAAAATTTAATTTTCAATATAACAAAATTAGTATTTTTATGACCTCTGATTGGTCAATAAATTGATAGTGTTATTGCAGCCTTCACTTCATTCAAAGTTTGAAATCAATTTTGACATGACTATAGATGAATGTCACTTTCTTATAAAGTACAACTCTATTGATAAAATAATTTTATCACAAATATAAAATAAAAATCATACATATGTTCATATTGAATTAGCCACCTTTCACAACTCCCAAAACACATTGAATGGAGACACTTTACCCATCAATTCTATCTAAACCAAGTCACATGAAATGAATCCATTGACCTATGAAAAAATAAGACTCTTTTATTCTTTTCTTTTTTTATTTTTCCAAATGTGTAGTTATGAAACCATTTTTAATTCTTTTGGTAAGTTAGTTGATAGTTGCAGGGTTAGAAACCCAATGGATCTGGTGGCAGGCTTGTTCAGGCAGCTTGCTGGCATTGGTGGGGCAGACTCCCATTTGTTTTTTTGGCAGACGTGATTTGATATACGGTTAAACTTGTTAGGACAATCTCTACAAACGCAAAACCTCCACTATACACTAAAAACTGTTATTCAAAAAACCAACCGCTTATAGAGACATATGATAGAAACGCTGGGCTCCAAAATAAATTTAGATTTTTTTGAAATGACATATTTTAATTATAGGAACGGGCTAAAGCACTAGCACACCCTCTGAGGAGAATGGAAAACCTCAAAGACAAAGAAAACTCGATAAATTTACATAAATTTGAGTAAATTTTCTTTTATTATTTTTGAAGGCAGTATATTGCAGCCTGCTGCACTTGTTAAAACGTAAACCCCCTTAGGTTATTAAAGCTTAAACATAATAATGGAAAAAAATTATTTTCCATTGGAAAGAAAATGAAAGATATTTTATTCAATAAACCCAATTTGCTAAAAGCTTCACAAAGTGTAACATGGTACAAATTTGTACATACAAGTTGTGATATAAGTCGAAAAAGTGGAACCAAATGTACTTCATCTAACACAAAGTACTAGTGCATCTTCATCATACACATTTCAAATATTCGTAGTCATAGAGATTTGAGGGTCATGCCATAGAGTTACTTGTGTATTCAAGAAAAAGGAGAGGAAACACCAAAATAAATGACCCCTACTAAATATATAATATAATGATAAGTTCCTCGGATTTATACTTGTCATTTATAATGTTAAACTTCTAAACCTTGATAACTGTGATTATAAATTTATAATGATTAATCTAAATATATTGATGATGGATGAGAACTAATTTCAATAGCATAATGATATGATGCTCGATTCTAAACTTCTACCAACTATTTATTCAATGATACGAAACAACAATTTTTTTTATAAAAAAATTATTTGTATATTTTATTTTTAATTAATTAAAATGTATTCAAATTTAATTTAAATATTTTTATATAAAATAATTTTATACTAAATAAAATGACATAAATGTAAAATTATATAAATATTTTATTTAATAAAAAAATTATTTAATTTATTTTCATATATAACTATTTAACCATAAATACATTTAAATATATACATCAATTTAATAAATTCTATGTCGATGTGACACCATTAGTATTATGCATACTAATATACTAGAATGGATGACTTTCTGGGATATTATTCCTTAAAGATGTGACCTACCTACTTTTGTATCTTTAGAAAACATGGATCTAATAGATTTTATTGATGTGATTAAATATGTTACTTACCTTTTTTATAATAAACAAAATTATCTTATATTATAAGATTCAAATTTAATATATGAATAAAAAAAAATATTTATTTATTTAAATATTTAATGGAAATTATATTTATAAAATTGATAATCATAAATTTTCTCATCTTTAAAAGAAAGAAAACAGATATATTAGTTGAATCTTGACCAACAACAAGCATGATAAATTTACATCTAACTCTAAATTAATTAAGCTAATCCTCTAAACTAACACTCTCATAAATTTAAGTGTATAGAAAATAAGAAATTGAACTAATTATATTGGTGTTTTGATAAAAATACATATTTTTAAAATCTATGAAAAACATAATTTGTTTTTAAATGTTAAATTTTATATAGAGAGGAAACAATAAGTTTAAAGAGTTATCTCAATCATTGTTAATTAACATTATTGAATATTTAACTAATTGTGTATTAATAGGTGCACCATTTCAATCTTTTTGGATGACATACAATAATTTACATAGAAAAGTTTTTTAATAATGACATCCACAAATATTAGGAGACATCCTTTGAATTTCCCATCACGATGTTTTAATAAAATATAATAATTTTAAAATTTATGAATATATATATATATATATATATATGTTTAATGTGTTAGTTCAATCAATGTTCATTAATATTATTGAATATTTAACTAATTTTTTTTTAACATATGTTCAATTTCAATCATTTTTAATCACACACATTAATTTACATCAACAAAAATTTATAAAAAATGACATCCCACAAATACGACTAAGCCTCCTTTAAATTTTCTCATAAAAAATTCTTTGAAAATAAATATCTTAAAAACAATTTATTAGAAAAATCCAAAAACACTTTTCACATTGTTGAAGTATACATAATAAACCTATTATCTAAAACAATATATTGAAAAAATAAAAAAACATTTTTCACATTTATAAATAACCTTATTGTCAAACACTAATAAGCCTTACTTATTAAAAAAAAAACTGAGCCATAAATCTTCATCTCTACCCTCAATCCACCCATCTTAATTAAAAAAATCACTACCAAATCAACAATTCAATACTTAAATCAACAAAACCCCTCTTCAAAATTATACACATTTTATATTTATATTTAAAAACCTAAATCATTATTATGAGCATGCTTATATTTCCCATTCCACCCATCTTAATTAAAAAAATCACTACCAAATCAACAATTCAATACTTAAATCAACAAAACCCCTCTTCAAAATTATACACATTTTATATTTATATTTAAAAACCTAAATCATTATTATGAGCATGCTTATATTTCCCATTGCACAACAATTGACAAACCCATTTTTAACATTATCATGACAATAACACTTATGACATTATTTACAAAATGATTGTTTATAGGAGATCCATCTTTTCAATTATCTTCTCACCTACTCCACTAAATGAGTTAATTTATGTTAACTTTGTATCTTGTGTGTATGCTTTTTATGCATCAGGTGACCCATGTTCACTTATCACCATACACTTGTAGATGTGCATTTGTAAAGAAAATGGCATTTTTGGGGCAGTGTAAAAGGTGTAAGTTTGGTCATCACACTCAAGAAAATNTGTATCTTGTGTGTATGCTTTTTATGCATCAGGTGACCCATGTTCACTTATCACCATACACTTGTAGATGTGCATTTGTAAAGAAAATGGCATTTTTGGGGCAGTGTAAAAGGTGTAAGTTTGGTCATCACACTCAAGAAAATTCGGTATTTAAAAGTTTAAACTATTCTAAACCAAGATGACAAAGACTTTAGAGATTCTAAATTGTGTGTGCTCAGTCAAATAACGTTTAAAGTATTTCACATTATTATTTTATAAAATATAATGTAGGGTAATAAAATAATCAATAAATATATAAAAGGATAGATATAAATAAAGGTAGTAGATTTTATAAGCATAAATCATATATATTTACCATATAAGTTTATTGAACATACTTAAGATAGTGCCCCTAAATTACTGCATTTTTAGGTCAAATATCAAATTAAGAAGCAACAACTTGCTAAGTATTAATTTATGTACATATAATTAGTTTTCATATATAAAGAATTGTGAGTATTTAAAAGTTAATTAATATAATTTTTTTGCTAAGTATTAATTTAGGGATGCTTTTAATGAGCCCTTAAAATTCGATAAAATCAATATGTACAAAGCCTTAATTAAAAGGAAAAAAAGATATTATATCAATAAAGGCAAGAACAACTTTCACAACTATATAAGTTGGATCTTAAGAAGTTCTGGAGCCAAATTCTAAAACGCAATACTAAAGAAAATAATAGGATTCCTTTAACGGACTGTAATTCCTACCTTAAAAGTCTTTATGAGTTCCCTAATTCCATGGACACAATTCCTATTGTCCCTACAAAGGAA
>SNQJ01S0034426.1:98898-110385 GCA_010110895.2 Picea sitchensis | reverse complement strand
CAAATCAAAATTTAAGGAAAAAATGTGGTGTGATAAAGAGTTAGAGGAAAAAAGAAAATTAAGGTATTATAAAGATGTAATCAACCCTAATCTAGAAGATCAAAATTATCTATCTGTTTTACCAAGTGTAAAGAAAAAATAAGCATTGCTAAGAAAAGAAAAAATTCTCACGAGCTCCATAGTGAAACTGGGCATTGGTCAATTCCTAAAACGCCATGGGATGAAAGAGTGTGTCACATTTGTGACACTAAGAAGTTTGAAGATGAAAGGAACTTTCTCTTAGATTGTCCAACCTATACCCATATCAGATCTCATTTTCAAAATATTTATCACACTACCAACCTTCCTAACCTCTTAACTCAACAAAAGTATGGTGATCTTGGAAAGCTTCTCTTAATGCTTTTCGAGCACAGAAACAAAATTCTAAAGAATCACAAGTAATCACTTACTCTCTTAAGGTCCGATAGACTAATTAGATCTTAGTGAACGTTAATCATCATCATCATAATTAGTTTTCATATATAAAAAATTGTAAGTATTTAAAAGTTAATTAATATAAATTTGTTTGTATCTATTAAATAGGGAGAAAAATTAAATTTTTTAAAGTGAAAAAAAATATTAAGAATTAATATGTTACGTGAATTAAATAAGAAAAAATTATATATCGATAAATTTGGTCTTTCATAGATTTGCATTAAAATATTTTTTTGCCGATTTAATTCTTATTTAAATGTCACATACATAATATTGATGTTATACTGAATTATAAAACACTTTACTAATTTCAAGATCACATTCTTATGAATATTGAGAATAATGACGCAAAATTTTTAAATACATAGTTATTTCTAGAAATTGTATTTTATCATTTAAAAACTACAATACATCTCTTTCAACATTTTTAAAAACCAAAGTTGTCACTGCTTATTTCTAGAAATTGTATTTTATCATTTAAAAATTACAATACATCTCTTTTAACATTTTTAAAAACTAAATTTCTCACATCTTCAATGGGATACGAGTTGAGTTACCTTTGTATTTTTTTAACTATCATAAGATTCACCTTTGTAGGAGTTGATTTTTGAGAAACTAATTTGATACTATCATAAGGATACAAATATCATAGGGACACAGATATCATAGGAAACAAACATAACAAGTGTTGTATGGCAACGTAGTTTTTTCTAGGTTGGAATGGGAATAAATGTGATTGAATACAAACACGTGGAAAACAAGTTAAAGTACATGTGGTATCCATGCAAAATTTAGTATTCTCGAATTAGTTTTATTTGAAATTAGTATCTAAGTTTGATAGTACAGGAAAGATTTAAAAGGTTGTTAGACAAAAAAAATTAATGTACAATAGTAATAAGGTTCCTAATAATAATGTTTGTTACATCAACATTTAAAAGGTTCCTGGACACAAAAAATTTAGCATACAATAGAATAGTAATAATGTGTGTTACATAGGTTTGTGGACAAAAACACAAAAAAAGTAGCATTCCTGAATTAGTTTTCTTTAAAGCAAGGGCTCCTGGACACACAAAAAAATTGAAATTTATCAAATTATAGGTTCCTGGACACTAAAAATTTAGCATACAATAGAATAAAATTAGTTTTCTTAGAAAGTAATAGCGTCTGTTACATCAACAAAGGTTCTTGGACAAAAACAATTTAGCATACAATAGAACACAAAAAATCTAACATTCCCAAAGTAGTTTTCTTTGAAACAAACAACAAAGGTTCCTGGACACCCAAAATTTAGCATACAATAAAGGCATTCTCGAATCAATTTTCTTTGAAATTTATCAAAATTTATAATGTATGTTACATATTTCTAGAAATTACATCAAGATTTAAAAGGTTCATGGACACGAAAAATTTAGCATACAATAGAATAGTAATAACCTCTGTTACATAGGTTTGTGGAAAAAAACAGAAAAAAATTAGCATTCCCGAATTAGTTTGCTTTAAAACAAGGGCTCATGGACACAAAAAATTGAAATTTATCAAATTATAGGTTCCTGGACACCAAAAATTTAGCATACAATAGAATAGTAACAACGTCGTGCAAGAAAGGCATTCCCGAATTAGTTTTCTTTGAAATTAATAACGTTTGTTACATCAACAAAGGTTCCTGGACAAAAAAAATTAGCATACAATAGGACACAAAAGATCTAACATTCTCAAATTAGTTTTATTTGAAACAAACAACAAAGGTTCATGGACACCCAAAATTTATACAATAAAGGCATTCCCGAATCAATTTTCTTTGAAATTTATCAAAAATTAATAATGTCTATTACCTATTTCTGGAAATTTAAATGTGTTTGTCATATAGACTGGGATTGGGGCTCCCGCAGACCATAAAAAGAAACAAGTACAAGAATTAGGAATGTCAAAAGAAGAAGTGCGTGACGATAGAGAGGAAGACCTGAAAAGAAGAAATTTGAAGGTATGAGTGTTTGGTTACAGTTTTCTATTTAAAGAGGTAATAACTAGATTGATAAAGAAAACAAGTTGATAGTATAGAGTTAAACTAGATTGATAAAGAAAACAAGATGACAGTATAGACTTACTATGAATCTGATGCGTTTTTATTGTTGTCGTCGATGGTTAGTGGAATCGTGTCGACTAGTTGTTGCCCTTCCTGGATGAGGTTGTCCATTCTTTGTTCGAACCATTCTTCAATGTAGATTCTCATGAGGGTCGTGTTGATTTCATCCCGGATTTCTATGTCGTAAAGGTCATTTTCTAATTTCCTTAGATCCATTGAAATACTATGCAGACTTTGTTCAATTTCTTCATTGTGTGCCGAATAGTCCAGTACCCAGCGCTCGAGCTCATCTACATGATGTTCAACTATGTCGTAAATTTTTTTGAAAGACAACCCCTATAAAATATCAAGTTGTTCATGGAAGGCTTCTTTGGTCATTGACAAGGATTTGAGAATTAAGTTTGGGTCTTAAACCTCGTTGGTACTTTCAGCTAAGTCTATTTGGATCAGGCTTGTGAATAACTCTTCCTTTTCTGATATGGCTTGTTTACATGATTTGACAATGAGCTCCAGGTTCTTAACTTTCTTTTGCCAACATGCTTTTACTTTTTTGGTCCTCTTTGGGGAGGGGATTTTCTCTTGTCTTATTTTCAGTTCCGAGGTGTTGACGACATAGTTGGAAAAAGGGGTCAACACCTGTTCACAGAAACGCTGATCATTTTTTAAATTTTCCTCCAAATGTTTGAGCAAATCATTTGCCTTCTTTCGGAAGGAAACTAAATTTTGTGATGTTTCCCAGGCTTCAGTAACTAGTTTCATTCTTTTCTTGATGTTATTCTCTACAAGGGCTCTAGAGCATGCAAGGAGGGTAGAGGATACTTTCATCTTGGCTGCAGTGGTAGCATGCACGCTTTTTTCTAAAGGAATAGCAAATTCTTGGGTGGCAATGAAAGCCTCCTCAAATTCATTGAGGCGGTCTTTTAGTCTG
This sequence comes from Picea sitchensis, assembly GCA_010110895.2. Lineage (NCBI taxonomy): Eukaryota > Viridiplantae > Streptophyta > Pinopsida > Pinales > Pinaceae > Picea > Picea sitchensis. The sequence goes on along the minus strand of SNQJ01S0034426.1, from coordinate 106,900 downwards.
GCATTTTTCGCTTCAATTCCTCCAATGGAATCATCAAGAGCATCACAGGTTACGCGGTAAAATAGGGATATTTGGGATGGCCGCATTTCCCTAAAGTTAATCTCTGTGTGAGATTTTCCTTTCCTATTTGTTACATCTCTCTTTTCAATGACCATATTTTTATATTGGCTATCAAAAACAACGCTATGGAATACAAAGGATTCATCTTCGTAAAAAATGTCGGTCTTGATTATTTCCACTGCAGACGACCCAATTTTGTGCATGTGCTGCACCTGTTCACTTTCAATTTCAGGTTCATCCGCCTGCCTTGCATTGTTTTTTCTCTTCTTCAACAGTGGAATTTTGTGAGAACTATCAATTTTTATGCGAGGAGGGTTCTTATCTCCTCTTCCATTCGAATATTTTTGGCTTCTTTCTTACTAGGGTGGGTCGTTGAAGCGATGCTTCGTAATGTCATGCTCTTGGGAGTGCTAGCGAGGGATTGGACACTCTTCTCACTGGATACTTTTCCCTGTTGTCTGTACAATTCAATCGTGCTTTGCAATGTCTCTGCATCGCAGTCGCCAGAAGCAGGATTGTTGTTGTCACTGTCCCTGTCTTCGGTCAGGTGTCTATGGATAAAAGAGCTGCTAAAGCCAACTTCCAGTAAATGTTCTCGAAAAATCCCATTAGGTTCGAACCCTTTTAGCCTTTCAGCATACGTTAGGTTCAATTTCTTGAAATGGCCAGAAAATTCATCAATCTTGTTGACGTTTCAACACACAAAGTATCTGACTTTCCAGGGCAAAGGAATGAACTTCTTTTTTTTCTTGTCATGGAAAAAATGCAACTAGTGGTTGTATTGCCTTGTTATTTCTGCAACAAAAATCTTGTCTGTGATGTGGCATGGAAGGAAAGAAGGATTTTCCTTAGAGCCAAAGACCATTAGTACACTGTGATTTTCCTTTTGTTCAAGTGTGCCCTTCCTATTCAAAAACTTGGTTTCCTGGCCAGACATCTGCGGAGCATCCTTCCCCAATAATAAATCTTTGAAAACTGAGACAAAGCCATTAAAAACTTCATAAAAACAATGGGAGTCCTTGTGCCTCCACAGGGCCTGGTACTAGAATGTTATTGGGTCGAATACACAACTTATTTTCTTGGAAAGAGAATTTTTTGGAAACGAACAACAATGCACTATTGCAAAAATCAAGTAGGATGACATATAAAATTTATTTGATTCTTTGAATCGTGACAACTGGGAACAGATATCAATGGAAATTAGGTTCCCCCAATCGAAAATGAATTGTTCCTTAACCGTCAAGTACAAAATATAAATAATTATATGGGAAATGTTTGTCATGGATGCTTGTCCCGTTATTCTTGTAAGTAGCCAAGCAATTTCTGAGAATGGATTTCTAAAGGAACTTACCTGCAACTTTGTGATATCTTCAGGAACTATTGTCAGGTCTTCGAGGAACTCGACTAAGATGTCCAACCTATTATCATGTTTTTATAAGAACTGCTTGCAGTCTTGTCCTCTGAAGGTCAATGTAGGCTCCGACAATTTTAACGTCTTGCGGAATACCTGAGGTGACAAAGAAACAGGAGAATGGTCGCGCAGTGGAATAATTCTTTGGCTTGGAATATATTTTTCGGTGCACCAAGAGACCACCTCCTTACAGTCAAAAACCTCAGGGACGCAACCTACATGAGAGATTCCAGAGGTCCAAATCACTTCATTATAGGCGGAACAGGATGAATAGTAAAAGTATGCCCTGGACCACTGGAAGTTCTGGTCATGATGTCCAAAGATATTTATTGTATCTCCACAAAACTGATGTCGACCTGCTGCCATAAGTCTACAAAAACATTTGTTTTCTCCAGACGATGAATGAAATGAAAAGTTGGAAGGGATAATATAACATTGCACAAATCTTGGTCCAATGCGTCTAAATGGGAGATCTCCTCGAGACTTTCATTCATTAATGACAACTTCGATGGTTGTTTCATGATGAGTTGTTAACATTAAACACTAGTAATTGCATACATAGAAATGCGAGCATGGCGTATACGACAATGAGCGATTAAGCATTGTATATTTCTTGAATGGGCCAACATGACGACGCATGCTTGAGATGAACAATTAGAAGGGACAATATAAGTCTCCACAAATCTTGGTTTAATGTGTAATAATGGGAGATCTCCTCGAGCGTTTTGCTCATTAATGACAATGTTGATGATTCCTGCATGGTCAACTGTTAGCATGAAAGGTTTCTAATTGCATACTAAGAAAGAAGCACGGAGGTCGCGGGGATGGGAAAAAGAATCTTCAAACTAGGGTTAGAAGGTACAACCATTGGAGGTGAGGGCGCGGGGGTCAAACTGTATGTCTCGAAAATTTTTGAGTGCAATACGCATAACACCGAAGAGGGTATGATAGGACAGTCCAGAGGGAAATTTGTATATCACTAGTAAGAGAATAACTCATGTATATAAGGATGGATAGGAAGTTAGTGGGGATGGAAGGCAATGACAGATACTTTGAAACATTTGTGAGTTGTGGTAGAGTGAATATTGCGATTTCAAGGAGTCTGCGGTGGAATTGTAGATTACGGAAGTTTTGAGTGCACAATGTATATCATGAAACAAGAAGCAGTAGAGCTCCAAAGCGCCAACCTGGCAACCACGGCCATAAAATTGGCTAAGTATGGAAAGGAACAATGATCGGTCATATTCTTCATGTGAGGATATAGATGGAGATGAATATATGTCTGCTCGCCAACGCTAGAACCCACAATCATAGAAAGGAGACTAAGTATATAACCACAAAGCGATAATACATGGGAAGAAGAAAAGGGAAAAAGTACTAAGGAGTCTGCGGTGGAATTGTAAATCACGAAATTTTTGAGTACAATATGTATATCATGGAACAAAAAGCAACAGAGTTTGAATGCGCCAACCCGAAACAGTGACTAAGAAATGGAGATTTCATGACCCGTCAACATGAAGATCCAAAATAGGCTGACAAGGTCTCCCTAGAAGACGTGAGGCCCCGACGGTCAAATTGTATCGTTCATAAAATTTGAATGCATAATCTCTAACACGGAAGAGGGGAGGATGTCAGAACCCGGTAGACAATCTGTATATTGCGAAGGTATGGATGCCAACTATTTCGTACTAGTGTGTGCAGTTGTCACTAGTAAGAGTGTGACATCCCCATCATGACGATAACAAGTGAAGCGAAGCGAAGTTTTGNGGGGGGGGGGGCAGGAAGGAAAAGACGACGACAGTTGAACCACACAACCTGACGACGAACACAAGTGTGCAGGTCAGTTGATAGACATCAATGACTCAACCACTAGCACAATGAGCCACTGGGCGACACAAGCATAAATATACAAATAGAAATGACTACCTGCCTGACTCAACCTCACAACACCCACTAGCTAAGGGACAACATCGAGTTCAACTAGCTGCTACCAGCAATAAGTGGCCCAGGTAAGTAGAACCTTCACGGCGAGCGAGGAACAAGTCACCATCAAGCGCTACAGTGAGATTACAAGCGTCAATTCGAATAGCACCTCTTCCTCCTTGGAAGTGCACGTCCCAAGGCCAGTTATCATATGCACTTGTCGCTCCCAACTAGCGACACGAGGTGCATAGTGATTATAAAAGAAAGAAGGGTGTGCGAGGATAAAGTTGTCCCTTAAACCTGCAAGATTGAAAAGGTAAAATCCATTAACACCATCCTTTTTATTTAAGGACCTAAGAGGTTTTCCCTACACAATGTAAGTGAAGGAAGATATTTCCTTAAAAGGCAATAGACCTGACTACAAGCAAGGTGTGCCCATGCTTAAAGGTGGAGTGCATGTTAACCATGGGGAAAAATGGAATCTTGACATCTTCACTTAAATACACCATAAAAATAATAAGGAGATAGACCATAATGGAGATCTAAGAAACAACCCCTTCATCCCCATTTCTATATGCATGACCCAACCCCTAAGGACCATGCTACCTTCAAGAAATTTGGAGGGTCCAACTCCTCTTAAGTGGTGAAATACTAATCTAAACCCAACCTGTGGAATAAAAGTTTATGCCATGAGAGATGGAGGTAATGTTGTTAGTCAAGTGAAAAGCATGGAGCATGCCAAGTGTGGCCAGTTACCCCAAAGGATGTCCAGGTCGCCTTTTAGGTAAAACCGAATCAACGCAAAACATACCTTCAAGTCAAGAACACATGCATGAAAAGAAACTCCTTCTCATTTGACTAGTGAATCAAGGGCTACGGTATTAAAAACAATAGGAAGTTAGAATGACTCTTACCCATTCCTTCTGTAAGTTAGAATAACTGAACTGGCATACCTAAGTCCGCAAACGTTCTGGCAGAGAGAACACCAAGCGTCATCAGTGTCAAGGTTTAAACAACACATCAGGGTGGGTCCGATTACATCACACAGACGAGGTTTTTAACAATCGTAACTCTGTCTAGCAATCCACACTATTGCCTAGATGCTGATAGTGATAATATTATTGCCGGAACGCTGTCCAACAGTTGCAACGCCTTTTTAATAACGAGCTAATAAATTGGTTTTACAGGCTAGGAAGTTACAGTGCATGAGTTGTATCGCTATGGTCCCAACGACATATAAGGAACTCAGGTACGTTGTCCAAACCATTCGTATGTGTAGAATACTCACCCAAGTCCTCACAGCAAGGGTTGTCAACAAAAATCTCAGGGAAAGGTACTGCTGTCTACCAACGCTGGATAAACACACTGTCTAAAACACTGGAAACACAGGAACGATGTCAGTATTGAATTCGAAGCCAGCCCCTCAGTATAATAATTTGAAGTCACGTTCTCAGTATAAGGGACTCACAGTATCTCGATTTATTTAACATTAAAAATATTTTGCTGAAAAAAAATCTAATTGAATGGTGGTTAAACAAGGTGGTTATTGTCCTAGATGGCCATTAATATAATCGACATCTTTAATAACTCACCACACATTTGCTTATTTTTAAATCTCAAGCTGTTACGGAATAACAAAAATGATTCAACGAGGAAAAAGATACAGTCACCTGCCTACTTAAAGGAACTAATCAACACACTCTCTGTCTCATTAATTCATGAAATGGTAATATAGCTGTCATAAAATCTGGATTTATGTCATATTAATTTCGCTATCAATAATATAACTCACTGTGATGCATCAACATAAATGCCCAGTCATTAAGAACGCCCCAACAATTAATCGCTCGAGTTATCACAAAAAGGGCTGGAATTAAAATTAAAAAAAACAATGGCGGTCAATAAAGGATAATATAGCAGCTTGTAAGTGTATAACAAAGGAAAAAAAAATGTAGTCTTTAAAGCAAAAAACACGCAGTCATCAGAATGGAAGAGAGCTAGGTAGTAAGGGTATCCAATGCAGTTTTAGGGCAAAATTCTCCAAGCAATTGTGGGTGGCGATTTGCTATCTCAAGGTATAATCGATGCATATCAAGGGCAACTTGACCAGACTACTAGCTGTCTAGAACAATGTGGTTAAACAGTGGTTGTCCAGAAAATAATTAAATAAAAACGTTTGATGAATCATTGAGTGCGAACATTTGACTCGCTGAGATTAATACATTCAATGAATTAAAAAGTTGAGCTTATTTATTTATAAAAGCACCTTCTAAGGACCAGATATATAATTCGCCTTAATCCATTAACCAATGGTAGTCAAACTAAAAACGTGTATCCTGTTTGGCACCTGGTAAATCAACCAATATGACCAGAATACAAATTCGTCGAGCAAAATTTATATTGATTTAGCAATCACTCTATCAAAAATTGTCAATCAATAAAACTGTCAACACAGTCCATAAAGGTATAAATGAAGGATGAAACAACAGGGTAAATTCTCCATTAAAAATAAATTACAAAGGGTAAGTAAATTGTTGGCCAACAAGATTGGCGAGCGCAGAGATAAATTATTCGTTAATATCAAAGAAGAGTAAATTATTATCAATGTATAAACACCTAGTAAATTTATCCATCAAGCTTAAAACGCAGTCAATGTAAAATCACAAGAACAGTAAGAGGAACACAAGAATCCAAGGGGAAGGTCTTTGAGATGACCGTAGAGATAAACCAACAAGGGCATGAGACAAAAATCATCCAAAGACAACGTCCGAGGTAGACGAATGACAAAAATTTTCCTCCGCTCATCATCCTAGCACAGAAAAGCAGGGTGTTGAGATCCATAAGTCTTTTAACGCCAAGGCGACAACCGTAGATCAGGATCCTCTCCGACTGCTCAGGCAAGGATTAGTGAGCTAGGGACGAAGGATTATGACCTCAAGGTCACAATCAACACACAGGGTGGTTACGACATGTGGGAAGATGAAGGTCACGAAAATCAATCAACCAATCATTCAGCTAGGCTATAAAAATTTAGTCGTGAAACTAGACAATCAGTTTACCTACTCACTACACATGCAGATCTAAATCATACATACTACAACATTCCATCATTCAACCAAGAAAGGTGTACCGTTGCCTGTTCTCCTGCTCCGAGTGTCGTCCGTGTGCTCCATGCAACTCCCGCTCGCCGACCGTCGAGACTACACCAGTACCTCCAAGCCAACACTAGGGGTACTCTGCTTCCCCCTCATCCCCCCCAGCCGCAAAGGGGCCACACCTATCTAGATGGTACGTCTATCTCCCAGCTCGCCTCGCAAGGTCGAGCTACCACTCCTATCCGAGATGGGAAAACCCAACTCCCCACAAGTAATCAGTCAAGTCACTAATCCGGCAGCGTAACATTATGCTAATAGCCGATCCCCCCTCTCTTCCTTCTCCTTCCTCTCTTTTATAGAGCTTTAGAACTTCCAAACTTTCCCTAAATCTCATTTAATTTAAGTTTTAAATAAAAATCTTCTAAAATTTCTCCTTCGTACAAGTGTCGTTCATCCCCTACTGTCCTCCAATAATTATTTTCTTTAATTTATTAATTGTCCTATTTCCCTCACCCACCTAGAGTTACTCCTAAATTTACTCCTAGGTGTCCCTGGATTCCCTTACAGGTTTTAAATACTTTCCCTAAAATGAAGTTGCTAATTTAGTTCAATTTAGAAGGTTCTTAATTGCAAATTCTTTACTAAGTTGACCTCACTTTTTACCATAAGTTCCCCTCTTTCCCTTTTTAAGTTACCTCCATTCCGTAGTTTCCTAAATGTTATAATTTCCCTCTTTCTCCTTTTTATTAGAGCTAAAAACGACAGTTGCAATTTAACCCCTTTTTCCCTTTTATTATTAATTCAACCTTTTTTTAAACTATCAAAAATTAAAAGTAATTAATTTCTTCTTTATATAATTTTTTATCCACCGATTTTATTTAATTTCTTACTCTCTTCATTTTACCCCAAAATTTATGAAGACCAAATTATTACGTAAGGGGTTTTTATTTTAAATTTTATTATTATAATTTTATATAGATATTTTCTCAAGGGTAGACAAAACCTTCCCCTAGTGAAGTTTTTAGACTTAGGACTTAGATTCTGAACTGGGCGACATTTAATTAGGGGAGTTGTTTTAAGATTTCTTAGTGAGATATTTATCTTAGGGCCATCTAGGTTCGTTCCTTTAACATCATCAACGCAACGTGCCCTTCAGGACGCACTATGTGCTCCAAGGTTTCCACTTGCCTCTTTTGTTTCTTTTGCACAACGTGCCCTTCAGGATGCACCGCGTGCTCCAAGGGTGCCACTCGCCTCTTGACTGATTAGTAGACATCAATAACCCCTGGAGTCAACACTCCTCCAGGTGAGCTTGTGGGAGACTAAGGGCTTCTAAGGAATAAGGCCCTCACCTTATTGCACGCCCCTTAGAATCATCGCGAGCAACTGTCGCAGTCGGCCCTCGTGACATCGTGGGTCCTCTAGAACTAGGTAATCATTAACCTACAGTTCGAGCCATGGTGAGAGTGCTAGTAGGTTGTGGCAGGGCTGTTGTCCACACCTCTCCCTCAAC
>SNQJ01S0034426.1:63301-98888 GCA_010110895.2 Picea sitchensis | reverse complement strand
ATAACGCATCATAATCAAGGACAAATGTTTTAATATCATAATAGTCTGGATCACTTGCAAGCAAGTGTCCTCAAAGAATAAGTTTTCTCAGTGCGCCAGAGCAGGATGTTACATGCAATCCCTCTTGGTGTAAACTTCATCCCAAAGTTTCATAGTATAAATGCCGAAATAAGTGTATCACAATATCATAAGTCTATCTATCAAACAAAAATGGAAACTGCTGGTGCATATCATATGCATCCTCCCAGGTCGTCGAGTGCAAACTATAATTGTCCCACTGGACCTTGACCTGATCTACCGTTCGATGTTGTAGCTATCGAATGCGATGATCCAAGATGCGGATATTCTTAGTTGTGAGCACCCCCCCCTCGTTCGATATGCGCAAGGAACTCAATTCAATAACATGTGTAGGATCACTAATATAATGTCTCAACAGATATAAGAAAAACATCATGCATACGCCTCAAAGAATCAGGCAAGGCTAGTCGATAGGCCACGGGCCCCTTCCTCTCCACAATCTCAAAAGGTCCCACGAAACTATGAGAGAGATTATCTCCCTTCCCAAACTTGATCGAATTCTTATGCGGTTTAACCCGCAAGAAGATTCGATCGTCGACCTCGTAACTACGGTTGACACGGTGCACATCGGCATAACTCTTCTGTCGATCCTGCGTTTCTTAATCCTTGTCTTATTGTTTGCATTTGCTCTCCCATTTCTTGGATCACTTCTGGGCCCACCAAGATCCCATCCTCAAGCCGATCCCAACTCCAAGGCGTCCGACATGGTCGCCCGTAAAGAAACTCGAAAGGCGCCATCTTGATGGTGCCCTGGTAAATGTTGTTGTAAGCGAACTCCACTAGTGGCAAGAATTCTTCCCAACGCTTTTGTTGGTCCATTACATACATGTGCAACATGTCTTCCAAGGTTTGGTTCATTTGTTCGGTCTACCCGTCAATCTCCGGGTGATACACCGTACTAATGTTAAGTTGGGTTCCCAAGGCCTCTTGAAAACTCGTCCAAAATCATCCAGTAAACACCGATCCTCGATCAGATATAATCCTCTTAGGCACGCCATGCAGCCTCACAATCTCACTGATGAAAAATCTAGCTATGTTAGGTGCCTGATACGTCATACGCATAGGAATAAAGTGAGCACTCTTCATCAGAGTGTCTGCTACTACAAAAATTGAGTCATGTATCCTTGCCATCAGTGGCAATCCAACAATAAAATCCATCGAAATAACCTCCCATTTCGATTCTAGAATGGCATGTGGTTGTAGTAATCATGTTGGGTGTCTACGTTCAACCTTTACCTGCTGACATTTTAGACATCTGGCCACATAGTTGACTATGTCGGCCTTCATTCCCTTTCAGAAGAATAAGGGTTTAAGGTCTTCCCTCATCTTCATGACTCCCGAATGAGCCATGTATACTACTCTATGAGCCTCGCTTAGGATCAACATCCTCAACTCATCATTTGGTGGTACGTAGATCCGACTTTTAAAACTCAATAAGGCATCGCTATCAAATGAAAATCCCTCAAATTGTGGTACCATCATTATGTTTTGTTTGATTAAACCATCGACCTCTTTGTACTAGTCATCGTCACACTGTAAAGTTATAATCTTTTCATGTAGATTCGTCTGAAGAGGCAACACTGAAAAGATGTGTAGTCTCTGACTCAATGCATCCACCACTTGGTTCACTGTTCCTTTTATGTAAGTAATCTCAAAGTCATATTCACTAAGCAATTCCGACCAACGTCATTGTCATGCATCCAGGTCACCTTGTGTAAATAGGTGTTGTAGTCCACAATGGTCAGTCTTTAGTTCAAATTTTCATCCAACAAGGTAGTGTCTCCAAACCTTCAAGGCATATACGATAGCAAATAACTCCAAATCGTGCGTCGCGTAGTTCTCCTCATGCCTTCTCAGTTTCCTCTAAATATAAGCAATCACTCGTCCGTCTTGCATAAAGACTCCACCTAAGCCTTCCTTGGATGTGTCGGTGCATACCAAGAAGTTTGCATCCGTGTCAGGGACCTTTAGTATTGGCACGATTGTCAATAATTCCTTGAGCCTTCGAAATGCTTCCGCGCATTTCTCGGTCCCAATAGCTCTTGTTCTTCTTCTGCAACTCTGTGATCGGATTTGCTATCTTCAAAAATCCCTCGACGAACCGTCGATAGTATCTTGCTAAACCCATGAAGCTACGCACTTTCAGGACATTCGTAGGTGCAGGCCATTCCATAATAGCCTCGACCTTTGCTGGATCCACGGTGATGCCTTCATCGGAGATGACATGTCCTAAGTAGTGAATCTTCGATTGATAAAAAGAGCATTTGGACAATTTCCCATACAATTTGTGCTCTCCCAGACACTTTAGTACCAAGTGCAAGTGCTCATCATGCACCTTCATTATTCGAGAGTAAATCAAAATATCGTCAATGAACACTTGGACGAACTTGTCCAAGTACTCGCAGAACACCCCGTTCATCAAACTCATAAATACCCCTGGGGCGTTTTTCAGTCCAAATGGTAAAACAGTAAATTCGTAATGTCCAAACCTCATCTTAAAGGCGGTCTTAGGGACTTCATCCTCCTTGATCCGTAACTGGTTATACCTTGACCGCAAATCGATCTTGGAGAACACCATTTCACCCTTCATTTGATCGAACAGATCATCAATTCTCAGCAACAGATACTGATTCTTGATCGTGGCCTTGTTCAGTTGACGGTAGTTAATGCAAGCCTCCCCGATCCATCCTTCTTTTGCATGAAAATAACCAGTGCACCCCACGATGACACACTAGGATGTATCAGTCCTAGGTCCAATGACTCCTTCAGTTGCATTTTCAACTCTTGTAACTCCTCTGAAAATACATCCGCAAACTCTCTCCCCACTATAAGGTGTTCTAGACCTTCTTCTACTCCCTTCTCGTTTTAACACAAGGATCGCATAAAGCTTGCACCCCTTGTGGATGCTCTTCTGAAATTGCAAGGAAGAGATGAACCTCAGGGAAACTCCCTGGTTCCGGTCTACTATCACAAGTCTCTTTCCCTCGTCATCGACCAAGCTCAACTGTTTCATCTTACAGTGGAGTATTGCCTCATGTGATTCCAACCAATCCATACCAATCACGACGCCATAAGATCCTAAGATCATGACGTACAGATTGGCCCTGGTGAAAAACTCTCCCAGGTTAAGGATACAGCCTGTAACCTTTCCTCCAACCTTTTGGTTGGCTCTCGAAGCCATCTCTACGAAGATAAACTCATCCTGTTCGACTGCCTTTACCTTAATATTTTTTTAGCACTGTGCCAGAAAGGAACTCTCGGTAGCACCGAGATCAATCAAATACTAAGCGTCTGGTCAACAAAGGTACCTGAGGTCTCGAGCACAGTCAATTGGTGCTCTTCCTGGCAGTTATTCACCGCCGCATGTATCCGATGGGCCTTGCCCATATCTCCCATGGTAGTGGGTACAGCTGATTCGGATGCTTTGGTCCTCTCCACAAGGCAATCGTGTAGGTAGTGTGGCTCCCCACACATCCAACACCCCTTCTTCAGTCCAATACTCCTAGTACCCGAATTCGAAGATGAATTCTAACAATAAGGCCCAATTCGAACTTCTTGACCTTACGCTTATGGGTAACTTGGTGCAGAGCATATCAAGCAACTCCAAAATGGGCCTCGTACTCGAGCACCGTGTGGCTACCTCACCGCAAGGCGTCGAACTCGTTGAGATGATGCTCAACGAATTCCTTAGAAATATACCTCTCCTGGAACCGTCACTCGAACAGTTCCCATGACACGTCGCCGATGACTAGGTTCAAAAGGGGCAGGAGCGTCTTCCTCCATAAAGGAGCACTCCCCTTCAGTCGAGAGACCACCATGTGAACCTTCATGTTGGAGGTCGTAAACGCGAAGTGTGAAGCACACACCTTGCTCTACAACTATTATTCGATGACATCAATGTCCATGACACTCATGGTCGCTAGAACTCATCTCTCTCGAGGTCTCGGAGGATGCTAACGGTACAAGCTATAGCGCGTTGGGGACCCTCAGAGGCACCCTCTAAATTTGATCTCCACGAGGACTCATTAAGGTTTTTACTTATCGCAAGGGTTAAGACTCATGGGTTTACTACAGTGGAAATCCCGACAATCCACAGTCGCAAAGTTGAACCTACTCTGATACCATATGTGACATCCCTATCGTGACGACAACAAGTGAAGCAAAGCGAAGTTTTGCCCTTTTTTTGGGGGGGGGAAGGAAGGAAAAGACGACGACAATTGAACCACACAACCTGACAATGAACACACGTGTGCAGGTCAGTCGATAGAAAACAATGACTCAACAACTAGCACAACAAGCCACTGGGCGACACAAGCATAAATCTACAAATAGAAATGACTACCCGCCTGACTCAACCTCACAACACCCACCAGCTAAGGGACAACATTGAATTCAACTAGCTGCTACCAACAATAAGTGGCCCGGGTAAGTAGAACCTTCACGGCGAGCGAGGAACAAGTCACTGTCGAGTGCTACAGTGAGATTACAAGCGTCAATTCGAATAACACCTCTTCCTCCTCAGAAGCATGCGTCCCAAGGCCAATTATCATACGCACTCATCGCTCCCAACTAGCGACATGAGGTGCGTAGTGATTATAAAAGCAAGAAGGGTGTGCGAGGATAAAAGTTGTCCCTTAAACCTGCAAGATTGAAAAGGTAAAATCCATGAACACCATCCTTTTTATTTAAGGACCTAAGACGTTTTCCATACACAATGTAAGTGAAGGAAGAGATTTCCTTAAAAGGCAATAGACCTGACTACAAGCGAGGTGTGCCCATGCTTAAAGGTGGAGTGCATGTTAACCATGGGGAAAAATGGAATCTTGACATCCTCACTTAAATACACCATAAAAATAATAAGGAGATAGACCATAATGGAGATCTAAGAAACAACCCCTTCATCCCCATTTCTATATGCATGACCCAACCCCTAAGGACCGTGCTACGTTCAAGAAATTTGCAAGGTCCAACTCCTCTTAAGTGGTGAAAGACTAATCTAAACCCAACCCGTGGAATAAAATATTATGCCATGAGAGATGGAGGTAATGTTGTTAGTCAAGTGAAAAGCATGGAGCATGCCAAGTGTGGCTAGTTACCCCAAAGGATGTCCAGGTCGCCTTTTAGGTAAAACCGAATCAACGCAAAACATACCTTCAAGTCAAGAACAAATGCATGAAAAGAAACTCCTTCTCGTTTTACTAGCGAATCAAGGACTAGGGTATTAAAAGCAAGAGGAAGTTAGAATGACTCTTACCCATTCGTTCTGTAAGTTAGAATAACTGAACTGGCATACCTAAGTCCACAAATGTTCTGGCAGAGAGAACACCAGGCGTCATCAGTGTCAAGGTTTAAACAACACATCAGGGCGGGTCCGATTTCATCACACAGACGAGGTTTTTAACAATCGTAACTCTGTCTAGCAATCCACACTATTGCCTGGACGCTAATAGTGATAATCTTATTGCTGGAACACTGTCCAACAGTTGCAACGCATTTTTAATAACGAGATAATAAATTGGTTTTATAGGCTGGGAAGTTATAGTGCATGATCTGTATCGCTATGGTCTCAACAACATATAAGGGACTCAGGTACGTTGTCCAAACCATTCGTATGTGTAGATTACTCACCCAAGTCGCTCAAAACAAGGGTTGTCAACAAAAATCTCAGGGAAAGGTACTATTGTCTACCAACGCTGGATAAGCACACTGTCTAAAAAACTGGATACACAGGAATGTTGTCAGTATTGAATTCGAAGCTAGCCCCTCGGTATAAGAATTTGAAGTCACGTTCTCAGTATAAGGGACTCACAGTATCTCGGTTTATTTAACATTAAAAATATTTTGCTGAAAAAAAATCTAATTGAATGGTAGTTAAACAAGGTGGTTACTGTCCTGGATGGCCATTAATATAATCGACGTCTTTAATACCTCACCACAAATTTGCTTATTTTTAAATCTCAAGCTGTCACAGAATAACAAATAAGGATTCTATGAGGAAAAATATACAATCAGCTGCCTACTTAAAGGAACTAATCAACACACTCTCCGTCTCATTAATTCCTGAAATGGTAATATAACTGTCATAAAATCTGGATTTCTGTCATATTAATTTCGCTGTCAATAATATAACTCACTATGATGCATCAACATAAATGCCCAGTCATTAAGAACACCCCAACAATTAATCGCTCGAGTTATCACAAAAAGGGCTAGAATTAAAATAAAAAAAACAATGGCGGTCAATAAAGGATAATATAGAAGCTTGTAAGTGTATAAAAAAGGAAAACAAAATGTAGTCTTTAAAGCATAAAACACGTAGTCATCAGAATGGAAGAGAGCTAGGCAGTTACGGTATCCAATGCAGTTTTCAGGCAAAATTCTCCAGGCAATTGTGGGTGGCGATTTGCTATCTCAAGGTATAATCGATGTGTATCAAGGGCAACTTGACCAGACTACTAGTTGTCCAGAATGGTGTGGTTAAACAGTGGTTGTCCAGAAAAGAATTAAATAAAAACATTTGATGAATCGCTGAGTGTGAACATTCGACTCGCTGAGATTAATACATTCAATGAATTAAAAAGCTAAGCTTATTTCTTTATAAAAACACCTTCTAAGGACCAGATATATAATTCGCCTTAATCCATTAACCACTGGCGGTCAAACTAAAAACGCGTAGCCTGTCTGGCACCTGGGAAATCAACCAATATGACCAGAATACAAATTCGTCGAGCAAAATTTCTATTGATTTAGCAATCGCTTTATTAAAAAATGTTAATCAATAAAACTGTCAACACAGTCCATAAAGGTATAAATGAAAGATGAAACAGCAGTTTAAATTCACCATTAAAAATAAATTACAAAGGGTAAGTTAATTGTTGGCCAACAAGATTGGCGAGCGCAAAGATAAATTATCCGTTAATATCAAAGAAGAGTAAATTATTATCAATGTATAAACACCTAGTAAATTTATCCATCAAGCTTAAAACGCAGTCAATGTAAAATCACAAGAACAGTAAGAGGAACGCAAGGATCCAAGGGGAAGGTCTTTGAGATGACCGCAGAGATAAACCAACAAGGGCACGAGACAACAATCATCCAAGGACAACGCCCGAGGTAGACGGATGACAAAAATTTTCCTTCGCTCATCATCCTTGCACAGAAAAGCAAGGCGTTGAGATCCATAGGTCTTTTAACGCCAAGGCGACGACTGTAGATCAGTCTCCTGGCCGACTACTCAGGCGAGGACTGGTGAGCTAGGGATGAAGGATTATGACCTCAAGGTCACAATCAACACACAGGGTGGTCACGACATGCGGGAAGACGAAGGTCACGAAAATCAATCAACCAATCATTCAACTAGGCTATAAAAGTTCAGTCATGAAACTAGACAATCAATTTACCTACTCAATACACATGCAGATCTAAATCATACATCCTACAACATTCCATCATTCAACCGAGAAAGGCGTACCGTTGCCTGTTCGCCTACTCCGAGTGTCATCCGTGTGTTCCGTGCAACTCCCGCTTGCTGACCGTCGAGACTACACCAGTACCTCCCAGCCAACGCTAGAGGTACTCTGCTTCCCCCTCAGCCCCCTGAGCTGCAAAGGGGACACACCTATCCAGATGGTACATCTAGCTCCCAGCTCGCCTCGCAAGGTCGAGCTACCACTCCTATCCGAGCTGGGAAAACCCAACTCCCCACAAGTAATCAGTCAAGTCACTAATCCGGCAGCGTAAAGTTACGCTAACAGTCGATCCCCCCTCTCTTCCTTCTCCTTCCTCTCTTTTATAGAGCTTTAGAACTTTCAAACTTTCCCTAAATCTCATTTAATTTAAGTTTTAAATAAAAATCTTCTAAAATTTCTCCTTCGTACAAGTGTCGTTCATCCCCTACTTTCCTCCAATAATTATTTTCTTTAATTTATTAATTGTCTTATTTCCCTCACCCACCTAGAGTTACTCCTAAATTTACTCCTAGGTGTCCCTGGATTCCCTTACAGGTTTTAAATAATTTCCCTAAAATGAAGTTTCTAATTTAGTTCAATTTAGAAGGTTCTTAATTGCAGATTCTTTACTAAGTTGACCTCGCTTTTTACCATAAGTTCCCCTCTTTCCCTTTTTAAGTTACCTCCATTCCCTAGTTTCCTAAATGTTATAATTTCCCTCTTTCCCCTTTTTATTAGAGCTAAAAACGGTAGTTGCAATTTAACCCCTTTTTCCCTTTTATTATTAATTTAGCCTCTTTTTTAAATTATCAAAAATTAAAAATAATTAATTTCTTCTTTATATAATTTTTTATCCACCGATTTTATTTAATTTCTTACTCTATTCATTTTACCCCAAAATTTATGAAGACCAAATTATTACGTAAGGGGTTTTTATTTTAAATTTTATTATTATAATTTTATATAGATATTTTCTCAAGGGTAGACAAAACCTTCCCCTAGTGAATTTTTTAGACTTAGGACTTAGATTCTGAACTGGGGGACATTTAATTAGGGGAGTTTTTTTAAGATTTATTAATGAGATATTTGTCTTAGGGCCATCTAGGTTCATTCCTTTAACATCATCAACGCGATGTGCCCTTCAGGACGCACTACGTGCTCCAAGGGTGTCACTCACCTCTTTTGTTTCTTTTTCACAACATGCCCTTTAGGATGCACCGCGTGCTCCAAGGGTACCACTCTTCTCTTGACTGATTGGTAGACATCAATAACCCCTGGACTCAACACTCCGCCAGGTGAACTTGTGGGAGACTAAGGGCTTCTAAGGAATAAGGCCCCTGCCTTATTGTGCGCCCCTTAGAATGATTGTGAGCGACTGTCGCAGTCAACCCTCGCGGCATCGTGGGTCCTCTCGAACTAGGTAATCGTTAACCTACAGTTCGAGCCACGGAGGGAGTGCTAGTAGGCTATGGCAGGGCTGCTATCCACACCTCTCCCTCAACCTCTATGGTAGTTGTGTGTGGCCCCTTTACTCCATATTTGCGTCTGGTCAGCAAGCTATTGTCAGCCTGCATCATCAACAATCATGTCAGACATGTCCACATCATATCATCTAATCAAATGTACTAAAATCAGAAAAAAACAATCAAACCCCAATAACACACTCCCTGACTCGATCCAGAGTCCAAGGGTTCCGTCGATGCCTCTGGATCCTCAAGGTGCAAAACCCTACACACTCAGTAAAACCGAGTCAATAGCACCTGTCTATGTCAATGCAGTAAAACATCACGTCATCTATCATAACGCATCATAATCAAGGACAAATGTTTTAATATCATAATAGTCTGGATCACTTGCAAGCAAGTGTCCTCAAAGAATAAGTTTTCTCAGTGCGCCAGAGCAGGATGTTACAAAGAGCATAACCAATGTATATTAGGAAGGACAAGAAGTTAGTGGGGATGGAAGTCAATGAAAGATACTTTGAAACATTTGTGAACCACAGTAGAGTGAAGCTTGTGAGTTCAAGGAGTCCGCAGTGGAATTGTAGATCACGAAAGTTTTGAGTGCAATATGTACATCATGGAACAAGAAGCAGCAGAGTTTGAAACCTCCAACACAGCAACTGCGACCATAAAATTGGCTAAGTATGGAAAGCAACAACGGTCGATCGGATTCTTCATGTGAGAATATAGATGGAGATAACGATATGTCAACCCGCCAACGCTGGAAACCGTGATCATAGAAAGGTGACTAAGTATATAACCAGAAAGCGATAATACACGGGAAGAAGAAAAGGGAGAAAGGGATAAGGAGTCCACGGTGGAATTGTAGATCACAGAAATTTTGAGTACAACATGTGAACCCGGTAGTCAATTTGTATATTGCAAAGGGTTGGATGCCAACTGTTTTGTACCAGTGTGTTCAATTGTCACTAGTAAGAGCACAACCAATGTATATTAGGTGTTGGAGCCGCCTTTTTCATTTGGTTCAAATCTATTTTAAAGGTCAAATGTTGGTTCTTAAGTTCTTTTTTTCTTCGTGACATTCACTTACTGAAAATCTCAGTAGTCTTGACATGCGAAATAGCAGGAGATGTGATGTTTCATAAGTTACCACTTTTATTGTTAAACGAAGGTTGTTGCTCTTCGTACCTCAAAATATCACTCTTCGGGAATTACAATTCACAAGATTTACAAACCCCAATGTGCGAGGTCGCGGAAAGTTTCAAAAGCTTACCTCAGGTGAAAGCTAAGAGTGGGACCATGTAAACCCCAGTCAAATGCTGTCAGGATTTCACTTCTTGGCGTTTACTCTCTCCTAAAACATTACCGTCATAACCCCAAAAGACGAAGCTGCGAGAGCCTCGCATAAGTAACCTGGGTTAACATCCAGAGTGTTTAGTTTGATCATGGTTAAAGCCTCTCAGGATTTCGCAACTCGGCATACGTTCTATCCGGAAACTATACCCTTGAAGCCCCGAGCCGCGAAGTCATGACATAAATTAAAACATGATTAATAAAACACTTAATCCGATTACATCCTCACTTAACTAAATCTAATCATTTCAATCTCAATTTTTAGAGGCTCAAAAGGTCAGAGTTAAAAGTCCTGATACGGCGAACACCGAAATGTTGATTTAAATCATGATTAAGGAAGCCAAGCCAGCCTAATCAATGTTTAATGCAAATGATAATAATGCACAGTTTAGGAGGTAATTTCAAATGTTCCTTGCGCTAGCTTGTGCCACGAACCGTCGAATTTTATGGCATTAATTGGAAATAAGGCGAAACGACAAGGTAAGGATATGGTTTTTATTGCCAAAATCTCTATCTAATTATGATTGGACCGTTCTGTTCGTATAATGTAGAGTTTCTAGATGGTTTAAAAAAGAAGGAATGCGAGCAATACGTGAAAAGTTTATCTGATTTGATAAAGGATTGGGTCTCACACCCAGCGAAGTTCAGGGTAGACAGCAATGGAATTTATTCCATATCTTCTTTGGAACCACAGTTTAAATACGTAGCGATGATGACCTGTAGATTGTACGGGAGGGAAGACGCCATGCATTTTTTCCTCCAATGGGTGCCCTTGATATACTCAGTAGTGGAAGGCTCTTCTTTTGACTGGGATAAAATGTTATCAGATAGCCTGACCAGTCAGATTACAGAATATTGGATGTAGAAAGAGAGCGGGAAAGTTGCTTCATTTTTTATGTCCACATATCTCATGGATGCAATATGTTCCATGACGCCTTTTCCCTTGATGAATTGGAGTTGGGCTCCATCGAATGTTGAGCCAGTCCATGTATACCATTCTAAGATTTGGGAGGACAAGGCTTCGGATTTCGTATACGAAATATTCAACTGGGTGATGGTACCGATGCATGTTGCCATATTCGGTAATCCACCACCCAGGATATCAGATAGCATCATGGAAAATTTAAGCAGAATAGTCGATTGGTATGTGGAGAAATAATTCTCATACATCAGGGTTTTCGGCGCTTCCGTCCCTCCGCATGCTTTACCCTTACTTATACCCGACAGGCTAGCTTGTCGTGAGATCACTAGGCAAACTGTAATTGGCGGTATAAGTAAAGAACTGAAAGGGTATTCAAAAAAGGTATGGCCACCTTTTCCTATTCATTTAAACACCTATTCATTATTAGACTTCGGGCATTCAAAGGCTGAGGCAACATCCCTAGAAGATATAAATTTGGTTCATATCGAATTCAAGAAACATGATCCACATAGGGTCGTGAGTAATCATTTGGCCACCTGTGGCCTTAAAATATTTGAGCACAAGAATTCGCTTCACGATGATATTTTCTGAGGTGAAAAATATTATGAAGAGGTTTTGGCTCGAATAGAATCCCTTTTGGCCGAAGAGAGGGCCGATGTTGTCTGATTCTAAGAGAATAGGCAGAGTTGCCTCCCTCCAGTATTACAGGGTGAGAATCTGACGTCCGTAGAGGTGCAGAAAACAAAGGCCTAAGACTCCAAAGGTTCAACACCCGACCGAGAAGAACAATAGGATAAAGAAGAGCAAGTTGGTGGCCCAAAACAAGAAGCCGAGCCTTCCGGTCCTCCAATAGAGTCAACTTTGGTCATTACTCCCAGGAAATCTTCTAAACAGGTCAGTAATCCCATCGCCTCCATTACCCCCTTATACTCTGCAAAGGAAATCCCGAACGCAGGTTGGATTTTGGGTGAAAAATTGACACCTATAGCAGTTGAAGAGATACCTCCAAATGAATTCTTCTTTGATAAGAAGAGGAAAGTGGTTGAGAGACAAGAAATATTTCAAGAGGCAGGTACTATCTCTAAGAAATATAAAATTTTAACTGATGGGAAAGATATGAAGAAAGTTGAATTCGCGACGCAAATAGCAGGAACATTGGGTGCTTTCACTACAGTGAATCAATATTCAGTCGGGAACCTAAAGGATCAGCTAAAATGAAAGAATCATTTGATCAAGACACTAGAGGCTAAACTAGATACAACAGAGGCTGCTACTAAAGATCAGGCAAGTGAGACTTTAGAGAAAGCAAGAATAGAAGATCAAAAAGAAATCGAGCGGCTTAAAGTCGATCTCGAACAGTCATAGTTGAAGGTTCAGATGAGTCAGACTCAGATAAGCCAGCAGGGAGAATTGATAGACCAGCTTCGGGCCAAACTAGAATTCGTCGAAGGTCAGGTAATCAACATTGAGATACTTAAATCCCAAGCAATAGAGATTAGAAAAAGGTTATCGGCAGTGCAACAAGGTTTGCTTGCAAAAGTGGAAACAATTCAAAGAAGCTTCCAACTCATTGATCAGGTGTTGGAAAACCTCTCTCTTAAAGAAAGGGATGTTGAAGCAACTCGGGTGGTGTTCCAGGAGGCTATTATAGCCACAAAAAGAAGGGAAGCAAGCAGTAGTTCTAGTTTTCCCATCGCAGAGTAGACCAGGGGTAATATATTGTTGAAAGAATGGGAGTGAAATATATCTGAAGGAAAACAACAAGCTACGAAACTGAGGAAATCTTGTGAAGAAATTTTTGGGTGAGATTTGTCTGGGTTCTAATGGTGAAAGTGGCATGGAGATACTGGGTCAGATCAATACAGCTAAATATATGCTAAATATCAAGGAAAATGAAGAAAGAGAATTAGCCAAGATATCACAAATAACTCAAACAGACATAGTGCAAATAGACAAATGGCTAATTAAACCAAGTATGTTGTTATTCTCTATTAATGCTGAAGATCAGCAAATGGAGGGAAGGCTACCGCTATTGATGAAAGACTGCTATATTTTTGAGGCAAATAATCAAGCAGAGCCATCTAAGTTGATACCACAGCTGGTGGAGAAGTGCATTATTTGCACGGAGCATGCGAAGAGGCAGGTTTCGGGTACCAAATGAGAACAGAGATAAAGAAATGAAACGTTTCAACTCATTGATTGTAATCAAAAACCTCTGGAACTATTGAGATTCCAGCGCAAAATAATTTTGTATAAATATACATTTTGAAGAAAGAAAAAGGGTTGGACATTTTTGATTAATCGTAATAGAGATTGTCTCTTTGGAGACTTAATACAAAGCAATCTGGAGATTCCTAATTCCGTCACTACTGTGTTATGAGTTTGTTCTCTCTGTTATTTCATATTCATTATTATTTCACTTCTATATATCTGATGAATGTTGCATTGCAATTTAGTAAAACTTCTACTGCAGTGATTAATATTTAGCTATCTATTGTTTACAGTTTTTCCTCTGTATCGGTTGCTAGCAGGTACAAGACCTGTAAATCTTTAGGTTGTCATATTTTATGCTTCATCGAATCATTTCTTATCTTATTTTCTTCTTCTTCTTATAGAGTGAGATTCTCCCTCGATAGGAGCCTTATTCTATAGACAGCTTAATGTTTTTCTCCATAATTCATACACCATTTATTTCAATATAACGCAGTTACGGAAAAAGGCCTTTGGTTTGCAATTTGCTTTTAATATTGATTTCTAAAGCTCTCTTTTATAAAATCAAATTGATACAACATAAAAAAAATTGGATTTCTTTAAGTTTTATGTTCCTCTATGACTGTCCCTGTGGTAAGAAAACCCAACATTGAACCCGGTTTGACAGATCAAACCCATATCGCTTTAAATCTCCTTGACACCATACTTAAAACGACCAACACCCGGGTAGAACTTGAATGTTCATGGGCTGCAATTGAAAGAGATATAAGCATCCAGGATTAGTTGGAAGCTAGACAGTGACAAACTAGAAACCAACCCTAACTTCATTTCCCGAAAGTATACCCTCCTCCCTTTTTACATCTTGCTAAATTTTGGATGCCTAGACACTGTACTTTTTAAAGCCTTAAGTACAAACTCTAGAACAACATTAGGAATGACAAGAAGTTAATGGGAATGGAAGGCAATGACAGATACTTTGAAACATTTGTGAACCATGGTAGAGTGAAGCTTGCAAGTTTGAGGAGTCCACAGTAGAATTGTAGATGATGAAAGTTTTGAGTGCAAGATGTACATCACAGAACAAGAAGCAACAGAGTTTGAAAGCGCCAACCTGGCAAGCGTGGCCATAAAATTGGCTAAGTATGGAAAGGAAAAACGGTCAGTTGGATTCGTCATGTGAGGATATAGATGGAAATGAAGATATGCCAGCCCACCAATGTTGGAACCCACGATCATATAAAGACGACTAAGTATATAACCAGAAGGCGATAACACACGAGAAGAAGAAAAGGGGGAAAGGGCTGAGTGCATGGTGGAATTGTAGACAATGGAAATTTTGAGTGCAATATGTATATCACAAAAAAAGAACCAACAGAGTTCGAAAGCACCAACCCGAAACAATGTCCAAGAATTGGACATCTCATGAACCCGTCAACACGAGGATCCAAAACAAGATGACAAGGTCTCTCCAGAAGACATGAGGCCCCAACGTTCAAATTGTATAACTCGAAACATATGAATGCATAATCTATAACACGGAAGAGAGGATGATGTCAGAATCTGGTAGTTAATTTGTATATTGTAGAGGGTCTGATGCCAACTATTTCATACCAGTGTGTCCATTTGTCACATTGTCAGCCTGCCAACGCTGAAACCCGCGATCATAGAAAGGCAACTAAGTATATAACTAGAATGCGATAACACACATGAATAAGAAAAGGGGAAAAGGGATGAGTGCGTGATGGAATTGTAGACAACATAAATTTTGAGTGCAAGATGTATATCACGGAACAAGAACCAACAGAGTTCAAAAGCACCAACCTGAAACAGTGTCCAAGAATTGGACATCTTGTGAACTCGTCAACACGAGGATCCAAAACAGGTTGACAAGGTCTCTCCAAAAGACGTGAGGCCCTGACATTCAAATTTTATCGCTTAGAACATTTGAATGCATAATCTGTAACATGGAAGAGCGGATGATATCGAAATCCGATAGTCAATTTGTATATTGTGGAGGGTCTGATGCCAATTGTTTCGTACCAATTTCCACTAGTAATAGCATGACTAACGTATATTAGGAAGGATAGGAAGTTAGTGGGGATGGAAGGTAGTGACAGATACTTTGAAACATTTGTAAATCATGGCAGAGTGAAGCTTGCGAGTTCGAGGAGTCCACAGTGGAATTGTAGATCACGAAAGTTTTGAGTGCACGATGTATATCACGAAACAAGAACCAACATAGTTAGAAAGTGTCAACCCGACAACCACGACCATAAAATTGAAGAAGAATGGAAAGGAAAAACGGTGGGTGGGATTCGTCATGTGAGGATATAGACGGATATGGAGATATGTCAACCCACCAACGCTGGAAGACACGATCATAGAAAGGCCACTAAGTAAATAACCAGAAAGAAATAATACATGGGAAGAAGAAAAGGGAAAAAGGACTAAGGAGTCCACGATGGAATTATAGATCACGGAAATTTTGAGTGCAAGATGTATATCAAAGAACATGAAGCAGCATAGCTCGAAAGCACCAACCTGACAACTGCGGGCATAAAATTGGCTAAGTATGGAAAGGAACAGTGGTCTGTCGGATTCGTCATGCGAGGATATAAATGGAGATGAAGATATGTCACTCCGCCAATGCTGGAAGGCGACTAAGTATATAAATATAAAGCAATATTACAGGGAAGAAGACAAGGGAAAAAGGGTTAAGTATCTCACAGAAGAACATCTATTGTTCGTTTATTAATGCAAATCCTTTTGAACCCCCATTGAGTTCTCACTAGTAAAGGCATAAATTGCAAATCATGGAACAGGAAGAAACAGAGTTCGAAAGAGCCAACCCAACAACCGTGGCCATAAAATTGGCTAACCATGGATATAGACGAAGTTGAAGATATGTCATCCCGCCAATGATGGAACCCGCAATCATAGAAAGGTGACTAAGTAAATAACCAGAAAGCGATAATACACGGGAAGAAGAAAAAGGAAAAAGGACTAAGGAATATGCGATGGAATTGTAGATCATAGAAATTTTGAGTGAAATATGTATATCACGGAACAAGAAGCAGCATAGCTCGAAAGTCCCAACCCGACATCCGCAGGCATAAAATTGGCTAAGTATGAAAAGGAACAATGGTCGGTCGGATTCATCATGTGAGTATATAGATGGAGATGAAGATATGTCAACATGCCAACATTGGAACCCGCAATCATAGAAAGGAAACTAAGTATATAACTAAAAAGCGATAATACATAGGAAGAATACAAGGGAAAAAGGACTAAGTATCTTATAGAAGAACATCTACTGTTCGCTTATTAATGAAAATCGTTTCGAACCCCTGGTGAGTTCTCACTAGTAAAGGCA
The DNA here is from genome assembly GCA_010110895.2 of Picea sitchensis. Lineage (NCBI taxonomy): Eukaryota > Viridiplantae > Streptophyta > Pinopsida > Pinales > Pinaceae > Picea > Picea sitchensis. The sequence continues at coordinate 82,040 of SNQJ01S0034426.1, read as the reverse complement.
TAAATTGCAGATCACATAAGTTCTTTGGGTGCAACATGTATATGACGGAACATGGGACAAGTGTTGGATACTGCAAACCCGAGACTCGGTGATCAGATAATTGGCTAAGTATTGAAAGGGACCGCGATCAGTCGGGCTCATGGTGTGAATATATAGATAAAGAGTTGCCAATTTGCAAATCCATGAGGCCATGATCATATAGCTGTGACTAAATATATAACCACAAAGGGATAATAGAGAGGGGGGGAAAGAGGAGAATTAAGAGTTTTTATACATTCCTGTAGACAAATTGTATATTGCGGAACTCCGAGCGTTGTTTGCAACTCACGAAAAATTCAAAACACAATTTTGAGGCCGTCAATCCGAGAACCCACAATCGAAATCAAAAAAGTGTGCAAGTATGGAACACATAAACGTTGGTCGAGACTTGATTTCGCTAAGCAAGATCTTCTTTGCATGTTTCTGGGCAATTTTTGTAGGGATGGTTGGTTGTCGAGACTTTTGCTTATTAATGACAATTTTTTTATGGTTGTTGTATGATGTAGTTTTAGTATTAAACCTTTGGTGTTGCATATCTGGAAAGAAGTACAAGGATGGGCATAATAGGAAGCAGTGACTAGGAGTTGGATTTTTCGTGAACCCTCCAATGTAAGGATCCAAAATAGGGTGACAAGGTTTCCCTAGAAGAGGCAAGGCCCTAACGACCAAATTGTATAGCTTAGAAAATTTGAATGCATAATGTGTAACACAAAAGAGGGGACGATGTCAGAGTTCGGTAGTCAATTTGTATATGGTAGAGCAGCGAGTGACAATTCTTTCATACCAGTGTGTCCAATTGTCACTAGTAAGATCATAGTTAATGTATATAAGGAAGGACACAAAGTTGGTGGGGATGGAAGGCAACGACAAATACTTTGAGCAAAGTTAATGTATATGAGTAACCCATGGTGGAATTGTAGATCACAATTGTTTTGAGTGCAAGATGTATATCACAGAACAATAAACAACTGAGTTCGTAAGTGCCAACCCGACAACCGCGACCATAAAATTGGATAAGTATGGAAAGGAACATTGGTCAGTCGGATTCGTCATGTGAGGATATAGTTGGATATGAAGACATGTCAGCCCGCCAAGCCTGGAACCAGATATCATAGAAAGGTGACTAAGTATATTTCCAGAAAGCTATAACGGACGGGAAGAAGAAAAGGCAAGTTCATATGCGCCAACCCGACAATCACAACCATAAAATTGAATAAGTATGGAAAGGAACAATGGTTGGTCGGATTCATCATGTGAAGATATAGATGGAGATGAAGATATGTCAACCTGCCAACACTGCAACCGACGATCATAGAAAGGTGACTAAGTATAAAACCAAAAAGCGATAATGGACAGGAAAAAGAAAAGGGGAAAAGGGCTAAGTATCTGACAGTCGAAAATCCTCTTCTTCTTTTTTTTCAATTTATTAATGCCAATGTTTTTGAACCCCTGCTGGGTTATCACTAGTAAAAGAATAAAATGCAGATCACTAAATTTCTTTGGCTGCAAGATGTATATGATGGAACATGGGACATAGGTGTTGGATGTCACGAACCTGGGGCTTGGTGGCCAGATAATTGGCTAAGTATTGGCCAAGAGAAAGTTTTGATATCCATTTCAATAATATTCATATTAATATGTATTAATGGAGAAAGTTTTGATTTTTATTTGAATAGTATTCATACTAATATATATCAATGGATTATTTATGTTTCAAATGCTAATCATCTCCCAATTTGCAAGATGCTCTTCAATTTGCAAATTTTGTTGAAACCACAAAAGTTTTGACTGCAAAATTTATATAACGCAACAAGAAGCAATAGAGTTCGAAAGCGCCAACCTGAAAAGTGCGGTCATAAGATTGGATAAGCATGGAAAGGAACAATGGTCGATTGGATTCATCATGTGAGGATATAGATGGAGATGAAGATATGTCAACCATCCAACGCTAGAACCCACGATCATAGAAAAGAGACTAACTATATAACCAGAAAGAGATAATAGACGAGAAGAAGAAAAGGGGAAAAGGGCTAAGTATCTCAGAGAAGAAAATCTATTGTTCTTTTATTAATTCCAAGATTTTTGAACCCCTCATGAGTTATCACTAGTTAAAGCATAAATTGTAGATCACGAAATCTCTTTGGCTACAACATGTATATGATGAAACAGGGAACATAGTTGTTGAATACCACAAACCCAGGACCCAGTGGCCAGATAATTGGCTAAGTTTTTCCTAAGAGGAAGTTTTTATATTTATTCCAATAGTACTCATATTAGTATATCTGCACAGATATTATCAAATAGAAGAATATGCAATATATGCAAGATATTGAATAGGAACATGTCGTCAACACTTTAGCTGCCTTGTTGCAAGTCATTAATTAATTCTATTTATGGGACCCGAAGAATGAAAGAAGGAGGGGTCCTCCAATTTATTTCTTTAAGTATAGGGTCGGCGCCACATAAGTATGGCCTATGACAAATTATCCTTCCATGTAAAATGCAAGCAACGAACATAGTAGCCTTTATTTAAATTGAAGTATTGGGCAATAGAGAGAAAATCTTGTCGTCCATGTTTAACGACACACGGGAAAAAAGGTACAAAATAAAATGAAAAGAAATAGCAGAGATTGGAAAAAACCATAAAAAAAAAACCGTGAATATTCTATATTCAAAGAAGATGGGTTAGAAAATAAAATTGAGATTATTTTCGACAATGATTGTGATTTGGCCTATCACTGACCAATAAAAAATATGTACATTGATGAAGCTTGTTGACATTTTTCTTGACGATCAAATCCTTTATTCGTAAAAAACAAGTTGAATATCAATTTTGGGCCTTGGACTTAATTGGTGCTGCCAACTAGATCTATCCCAGTTTTTTGAATAGCTTGTCTCTTCTAGATATGGCCTGCTTGCATTGGCTGGTTATTCAACTTTACATTCTTTGTCAAGTATTAATTTCCCTCTGCCATCGAAAACTTGGGGTTTAAGGTGCTTTCCTTGTAATGTTACTGACCATTGACATCCGAGACAACTTAGAAATGAGATTCAGTCCCAATTCAAAGTCGAGGGAGTCATTTTATGTGACATTGGCTATGGGATGGAAAACAAATTTCAAGTATGTTGTGACTACTATTCTCCCTATATTCGATCATTTGTTTGGTTGAAAATCCTGCCTGAAGATTTGTATGCTGAACTTCTTTGTTTTATTACAATAAATTGGAAGGAACATCCAAGCTAGCTGCAAAATGTTCTTTTGTTGAAGTACATGACTTCTTCGGGAAGCACAGGTATGGAAAGTGTATCAAATGCTGCAGAACGCATCATCACAGGTCTGGAAAGTGTATCAAATGTTGCAGATCACATCATAATATATCTTTCTCCATAGTGGTGGCAGATATGGTTGCCCACAAAAAGGTCTGGAATGTTTGGAGGTGACGCCAAATATGTGGAGTCTGTAACTACATCCAGAGGAAAGAGAAAAAACTTTGACAAAGAACATGGCTTTCTGTCAAGTATGTTACCACACCCATAAGTAGGTCAACAAACTTTGAAATAGAAACTTTTGTAGTGATAATATGTCATTTTATCCACCCACACAGTTTATGTTACCCGCTTCTGGGTACATTCGTGAATGGAGTAATATTTCACGTCATTTATGAACATCACAAACCATTTTGCAAGCCATGGTAAGTGCGACGCCCATGAGGAAGACAATTTCTTGTGCAATCTACAGAATTCGATACACTTGTCAATTCTGTGTTGTTGGAAGAAACTATATACTTCAACGAAGAAGTATTTTTCACGTGACCCGATAATCCATTGCAACTCCCAACAAGAAAACAAATAAGATCAACAAAAAAATATCCAAGAAGACTTTTCAACCAACCAAATCATCAAATACAGGGAGAACACCAACCAAAAGATACTTGTTCTTCCCCCCGCCCCCCCCGGTCTAAGTTTTTGTTGGATAACAGAATTTTTTTTTTACTCAAAGCTCACGTCACATAAAACCAAACTCTCTTCTTTCATTTGGGCATCAATCACATCTCTAAGTTGTCTTACATGTCCATGACCAGTGACATTACAACGAAGGCACCCTAAAGCCCAACTATTTGATGATAGAGAGAAATGACAATAAGTATTTAAAATCAACATTGGATGATCTTCTATAGATTTTGGGTTAATTCGTTTTAATGACAGATGTTCTCGATATTTTCTCTTATTAATGCCAATATTTTTGAATATGTACGTTGAATAATGACTAATAGCACATCTTAACATTCCCATATCCGAGTAGATTCTCAAATCTGACATCTAAGATATGCACAATATTAAAGAGGGACATGACGACAAAGCCTTTGTGGGTGACACGTTCATGGAGGACAGCGAGGAAGTACAATATTTCACTATTACTATGGTGAAGCCTTTAAAAAACTAAAAGAGCCAATATATTTTATTTTTTTTGCAAATTCAAAATGTACGCAAAAGAAATTACTAGATCCCATAATATTCGTCTATCTATTCATTTTAATGGGAGATGTCCTTGAGATTTCCACTTATAAAATCCAATCTTTTCGACCCTGTATGGTCAGTGTGACTTTCGAAAGCATAATTAATGTCTATTTGGAATGGCGGAAGTGACTTTTGAAAGAATAATTAATCTCTATTAGGAATGGCGGAAGGTAGCGGGGATGGAGGGGATCGACAAATGCTTTTAAATTTTCTAGACCCGAAAAGGCGTCAACCTGGAAAACTTTGAAGACTCGACTAAGTATGGAAGGGTAGGTAGGATAGACAAAATCATTGCAGGAAGGGTCACAGTTGCGATTTCGAGGAGTGTGGGGTCTAATTGTAGAGCATGAAAGTTCTGGGTGCAAGATGTATGCACTGAACACAAGATACCATAGTTCGATAGCACCTATCCGGGAGGTTGCGTCCATAAAATTGGCTAAGTATGCAACCAAACAGTGGTCGATCAGAATCTTGATGTGAAGATATAGATGGAGGTAATGATTTTTCAGTTCACCACACCGGGAACCCGCAAGCACATATACATGAGAAAGTATAGAACCAAAAACACAGTTTACAAGAGGAAAAAAAAAGGGAGAGAACAACTATATCTCTCACACAACAAAACTTACTCTCATAACTATAAAACCATAGTAAGACATAAACCATGGAAAAAACATCACCAGCTATGAAATATAGTTTGAGGCCAACAAACTCTGGTTGAAGACGTAAGAGATGCAATTTACATCGACTACAAATTTGTTGTATGCTATTTTATCTTAATAGTATTTTATGGAGAGTCAACTACAAAACAATGTAACAATAGATCCAACTGCGGATGCAACACCCCAACGTTGCAAACCCTAGGTAAAAAAGAGAAAGCATCAAAAAACAACCCAGTTAAGAAGCACCAAAAGGCCCAACTGCAGCCTCAAGACCCGAACCCTGTAAAGTCGAATCATACAATAATAAACAACATCCAACGAACAAAGAATCAAGTAGAAACCAACCCACCAAAAATGATGCAGTTCCACTCACAGTTGTAGAACCCCAAATGTGAAAACTGCAACAAGACGAACGGGAAAACAAGAACAACAACAATAGGAAAATAAGAAATCTGTGGAGATTCAAGAAGCAAGCATGAACCAGTGAACCAACAATGTCACTGAAGCACAATATTGCCCAAATTGACTACAAAGAACATTGCATATAAATAAATAAATAAATAAAAATATATTGTAACAAGCCTGCTAAGTAAACATTCAATGTTGTCAAGCTTGTTAGGTAAACATTTAAGTCTGTTAGAAACGCTCTACAAACATTTAAGAAAAAATGCAATGTGGCAGGTCTCTGATGTACCAAAAAATATTTATTATAATTTATGTAACAATAGTTTGAACAATAGAGAATGTATTTGAAGCACAAACTTTGGATATGCTATCATATCAAACATTGGCATAAATTTAGCTAGCAGAAAATGCTAAGACAAACATTCGAACTAATGCTAGAATTAATCGACCTTCAAGCAATACATAGGAAAAATATATGATTCAAAAATATTGTAAATGATAAAAAAAATTGGATATGTTAACATATCAAATATTGGGAATAGTGAAGCCAATAATAAGACCTCCAATCTGTTATCCAATCAGATCACTACATATATGGTACTTTTTAGTATATAAAAATCAATGTTTTTAGTTCCCTAGCTCCAACAATAGAGATTATGCAAATATTTGTGGTCAAAGGACAAACTAATATGAAGTCAACGAATTATCTATCACTATAGTCCCTCTATGCCTACGACAGGGACTAATAATAAGTTTAGACAAGATTTGCATTATTTCTAAGTGAACTCTAGAATTTGGATCAATGTTAAGTATGCCTTGAATTCACATGCCTTTTTAAAAGTGATGGTATTTATGTAGGTTATATGTTTTAGCATATAAGCACAAAAAATCCTTTGATATTCCAGTGATGGAAACACAAATGGTAAGGGTTTTGGGATTCTTCCGGGTTTTTGAGATTTTTATTAGAGGGCATGCCAAATAGAAGAGAATACATTTTATCGGTACTCCTTAGAATCCCTTCCTAGCCTTGAAGTTGATGCAAATGATCTCTCAACCATTGTAATTATTTCCCTTGCTTTCATTTAAATGTGGACTAGACATCCTAGTGTGTGGATTTAATATCTAGCCTCTAGTAGTCCCTACCAAATTCTTAAGTAGAGGGCTCAACAACTTGAGATGACCTCAATGATCCATCAACAAATAATAGGGTCTTATCCCAAGGAAAATACAAATAGTTAAAGAGGGCATGTGAAAAAAGGGTTGTCCATTATGATTTTTCTTGATGTTGAGAAAGGAAAATCTCTCACTCCCACTATCATTATGAATCCTCATTTGAACCATTGTGGACACCCATTGGAGGTTGTAGGGTAGAAGCGGAAGCTCAACCCCTTATCTGCAAACATTGTTTTAACCATTTCTACTATACTCGAGGTAAATTTCAAAACTCTATTTTAAATCCTATTATAAGCCATCCCACTATATTAGGAGACAAGAGATCGTGATTCAGGTGGAGGTGGAATCAGTCCTAGTTGCAAACACTATATTTGAGTATTCAGAAAAATCCTTGATAAGAAATTTCCATGCCAAAATATACACCAAAAAAAACTTAGGTAGTGGATGGCCTATAATTGGGTGTGATTTCTAGGGTATAGCCTAGTCCTCACCATGGGCCTCAAAGATATAATGCTTTCCTCTTCAAATCAGAAAATGGAAAAATGAGTGTATCTACTAGTGATCCTTAGTTCTTGGGAAACTAGACCTTAACCATTTTCAAATATCAATTATGATTTGATCCCCTTAAATAAAGGGCTACTAAAATTCCTTTGTGGATCAAGTTACCCTTTCTCCCCCATCAATATCTGGAAGGAGGAAATGTCTAAGGTGATTTAATATAAGTTTGGGAGTTTCCTAAAAATATACATAATGGCCATGAACTCTTCAAATAAAGGGGTAGAGAAAATTTGTGTTGAAATGGATCTTATTGAAGGTCTTCTTGAAGGTATTAATATATTTGTGGGGGAGAAGGAGATATGGAAAATTATGGGTTATCAAAATGTTCCCTTTAAATGCACTTATTGTAGTTCTTATAGAAACCTTATGTATCCTTCCCTAAGGAAAACCGTAGTCTCACCAATGGGGACATGTCCATAGAAAAATATCAATAAAAATATGGAAAAATATCATTAAAGGGACTTCAAAAGCAATATAAGGGGAAAACAAAACTGGACAACATGAGTACCTCTCAAGATTCTATTCATACTATCAAAAATATGCATACTAATAATGAGCTTCTAAACAATCAAAGTAAGCTAAACAACCTAACGGAAAAGCTAAAAGATGAAACTATGAAGTTTGAAGCCCTAAAAGGACATTAGAAATGTGTAATGACTCCTTTGAAAATTATACTATAGAATATCCTCCACCTCCAAGTCAAACATGTCCACTGCCACCTTTGAACTTGGGTTTATCTTAGGACTATATTACAACTCCAAGAAACACGGGTATTTATGAAATTCCAACATGTATGCAAAGGAAATATTTCATGTGATCAATATCAAAAGGGGAATAAAGTAAGATGGTTACTTTAAGAGGGGGCATTAAACCAACTACAGTGTTGACAATTTGAAACCTGTTTTGGGGGGAAATGACATTCTGAAACCTGTTTTGGGGAGGGAAAAGGGAATGTTAGAGGATATTATTCAAGAAGAACAATATGTTATTGTTATGACATAAGCAGCAATTCCATGGGACTTTAAAGCAGATAAATCCCCAAGAAGGGGTAAAAAATGATGTTGATATCATTATATATCATGGGGTTGAGTAGACCATCCAAAACATGTATGGTTGGGCATTTGATATCAAAATTAAATATGGGTGTCTTATTGCTACATGATATTATGGTTGATGATGAACTATGTATAAAATGTCTGAATGATCTTATACTTGATTTGAATTTCAATATTATCAATGGTATTAACAAATTAGGAGAGATATTCATAGGATGGTGTTATAGAGTTATTAACCCCCTAACAATTGAGCCATCATCTCTTAAGAGGCTATTGAGCCATCATCTCTTATGAGGTCACCTATCCAATCCAACAATTTTCATCACCTTTTCCCTAATTTTCTAGCCCAAATTCCTCTTGGTCTCTCTTTCCCTTCATTGAGGTTGCGACCAAGAGGGTTGTTCGCATTTTTTGTCCCGCCAGGTCACAACCGGTCGCTCTGTCTATGTGTTTAGGGAGCGATTGAGACTAGAAACTCTCATATTTGGACTTGCTTGCGATGGATGAGACCTTCCACTGATTTCTCGGGGTTTGGTCTCGAGAAGGCTTCCATTATGAGATCGAGGATATTATCCTACTAACCATATGACCTTATCCCTAAATCCCTATAAGAACCAAGCCATTTCCCATGGGAAGAGAGAGGAAATAACTAGTAAAATTATGTTGCTACCTTGGCTACCAAATTTGGGCAAGGATCTTGGAAAGAGATTGTTGCATCGACTTCTCCATTTGTAATTTGTAATGTTGCTTTGGTAATTAATAGAAGGTGTACTAGACATTTCCCTCTATATTGTGTACTTGTATGCTTGTATTCATTTGGATAATCTTAATAGAATTGTGTGTTATAATATATTGTTATATTTACCATTGGTTTGTATGCATCTACTTTGATCTTGGAAAGGATCTTGTTTCATTGTGTGCATATCGTTGTCTTTTGGAGCGAGAATAATCTTCACACAAGGAATCAACCAGGATCATGAAGGGAAAACCTTTGGAAATCAAGTATGTCTCTTCGTCATAAAGGCTCCTAGTTACCTTTTTCATATATATCATATCTTGAAACTCCCATAGATTACATCTCTACTTATGTTAGGTATAGGAAGAACCTAAGGGAGCTCATCTCCTGTAGGGATCAAAATCCCTACAAAATATTGACAACCATAACGGGGAGCATACTTTATGTACTTTTTTTCCTTATTTATGTCTTCTCTTTCTAATATCTTCATCCACTTAAGTGCCCCGATATGATTTCCAGCCTTTGTAGAACTCTTTCCTAAGTTCGGTCGAAGAAAACTCTACCTTGGATGTGATATATCTCACCTAGATCTATCCCTTTTTCCTTTTCTCTGTTTCGATTGCACCTTCTCAATGTACACAGAGTGACCCAAGACCCCATGGTCACAATGTTTCTTCTTTGGGAGAGCAACCACCCTGCTCCTAGTCTAACCAGGAGTGACCAGACCTTATGGCTATCATGTCCCTCTCACTGGGGAGCGACCAGGTCGCTCTGTCTCCCTTTCTAGGGAGCGTCCATCTTTTTGAAACCCTTTTTTGGAGAGTTGTCTTACAAAAAAATTATCCATATCCATTTCCACTAGTCTCCTTCAACACTCCAAACCTGTCTTAGTCCCGTCTCACTGAATTTACTTCACATTCTTTTGAATTTTATGAAATTTATCTTCTCATTTTCTCCATCTCATATGATTGATGAGTACAACCAGAACCATCTAGGCTAATCCCTTCAATTAAGTAGAAGGCTATTCACATTTGTTTGAGAATATTCTTTCAAAAAAAATTGTTATTTTATTGTGCAAGTCTCTTTTTTATTAATTTGAATGCTTGTTGTTTCCCGAATCATTTGGAGAATCCTTCAGACCATTATTTAGACTTGAAAATGTTTGTGTGATTTAATTTTTCATGTTTGGTTTTTTCTTCCGACTTTTGCATTCATTGTAGAACATTGTTGATTGAAAGTGAAAGTTGAAGAATAATTTTTGTTTCAATTTCATATAGTTTGAAAAAACAAAAACAAAAAAATATTGTATTTGGAGTACTTTAGAATATGGTTGCAACACTTTGTACTTGATTAGGAATTTCACAAATCATCCAATAAGTTTGGTTGGAAAATTGTCCTTTTCTCTTATTTGAAAAAATAAAAGTGAATCGGTATACATTAGTGTGTTCTCTCACATAAGAAGGAAAAAGAAAAGCACTCTTCCCCCTCCCATAAATAGGATTCATTGAAAAGAAAGTTGTTGAAATTTCATTTTTTATGCACCTATTTGGATTCAAGTCCTTTCACCTCATGAGTTTCACTCTCACACAACCCTTTGAGTAAAAAACAACTTTAAAAATGAACAAGCGTTAATAAAATTTACTAGACTTTTATTTTCTAAGAACACCAACAATAGTCCAGGTTTAGGGTCTTTGGACTAAAACAAGTGAGTAAACTGTCCAAGACCACAAAAAAAATCATAGAACACTAAAGAGTGATTAAATCCAACTTTTGTATAGGAACACAGAGGCTACACATGAGGTCATGTGCGGATAGAAAACATAGATTACCCCTTTGAGGCTTAACCAAACGTAGTGGAATGATAGTATATTGGGGATTCTAAAGAAATTGAGCATAAGAATATTAGGACAATAAGATTGGCGGAAAAGGCCTCAAGCCATAATTCTCAACATTGTATTCATCTTAATGATACAAATATATAATACAATAATGAAACCACCTCAATTGTTCTCACATCGACACCTCATCAAGAGATAAGGTAGGAGGAGGAAATATAGGAATCTAGAAACACACTTAGGATAACAATTATATCCTGGCATGTAAAATATACAAAGGTGGTATAATAAGACTTAATGATTCTATATAAGAAAGAGGCTAACATTCCCCCCCTCAATCATAAGTCCAAACAACAATACCAACAAAGCAGGTGCATAAATTGGTATATCTCCATGTCTTCATGATGAAACTCTTGAGCTGAGCCACAATGAAGAACTGCCAAAAAAACCGCCAATCTAGATTTTGAATTTGTTCATCTGAAATGAACTAGAAGAGAGCTAAGATATGGAAGTGAACAACTGCAATATCTGAACATTCCTTGATTGCTTGACAATTTGATCATTTTGCCAAGTATTTTAGCTAGAATAATCTGATGTCTTCTACTAATTGGTGAACATGTAGTATCACCATTCTAATATCAATGTATCACTGAAGTGCTCTCTGAATATGTGGTTTGGGATGGCCACTAAACAATTGATACCATGTATCTAATGGTTTTTGGATTACCACTAACCAATATTGACACTTTTAGGTGTCCAAAAACATCCCAATGTATCATGTGTATGATTCAATTGCAAGTTATTGAACCATAATTCTGCTAAATTCTGTCATCTACATACCGCAGTTGCCCATTTGGAAAATTTCATGCCCATCTGGCATACTTGATGTTTGTTGTTGTCGAAACTTTCTGTTTGAAAACCATCTTCAATTCCATCATCAATTACCCCCTTTGTCAGTTTTAAGGAGAGACCACAAGTGGTTTCATGAACCATCGTCACTGGAATTTTGAACTCCCCCCCTTAAGGTGTATGCGAGTTTCATCATTGTACTCCCTCCTTCTAGGCTCAAGAGAGTACCATACTTGTTCCATTTGAGTACAACATAAAGTGGGAATGTGGAAATAACCACATGTTATCTCATCCCGTGAGGGCCATGCTCGAAAGCTACACCATAAGGGGACCACTTATGTGAGGTACAAAAATGTTATGTGCTACAATATTGGTCTTTACTCAAGATTAAATTATTTGGTAATACTTATATAATCACTTGGTTGTTGATGACCACTGCCAAGGACCAATCCACTCATAGTGAATCTTGAATCTTGAAGGTTTCTTCATTGTTGAACATCTGTCTGAAGAATGGTTATGCTTGTCAAAATGTTGGCAAGGATGGAGATCAAAACACTTGTTCTCATGTGACCAACTCGATTACAATGTTGGCATGTCGCATTATGATGTTGAACTGGAACAGGTGAAAGTGAATCTTCTTGAAGGAATCCAACACTTTGGAACTTGATTGGTCTGGAATAATCAGGAATATGAAAGATAACTTCCTTTCCATATCCAAGTCATGTTCTATTCTTGTTGTAAATGATATCTTCCCAAGGTCTGATGATGGGATTGGAAAGAGTATTATGAGTCTGATTATGCTGAACTTGAACAACTTCATCTTCATTGGAAGTTGATTCTGAAGTTGGCTTGCTAAGGTTCTCCTCCACTGACTGTTGATCATCACTATCATCATCATCACTTTAGAGAGGGTTGTTATGAACAAAAACTAGTTCAGAATACTTCATTGGTTGTTGATTTTTGAGATTTATCAACTCATCATTCAATAGTTTGGATTGTGCTTGAAGAAGTCTAACTTTATCTTGCGTCACTTGCAAACAAGTTAGCATTGACTGAAGAGTTTATTTGTTCAATATCACTGTATTGTCTTCAGTGGTGTTTATTAGAGTGTTCAGTATCTCTAATAATTCATGACTTTGCTCCATTTGAACACACTCGCTTGAACTTCTCATTCACTTTCTCTTCTGGCTCGCTTGTACTCTCTCAATTGAACTTGCTTCGAAGAAGTTGAGGATGTCGATTACCACCGAAAATGCACCCAAACGTGTGATTACAATGACTTGAGTTTTACTCAACCTTGTCAATTTTGACTCAAAATTACAATGAATCTTGGGTGTCGGGCTCAACCAAGAATGCACCCAATTATAAAGAAATTCAAATTGATTTGATTGGACACTTATAAAATAATTATAGTTGATCTTGATTACTTACAAAAAAAATACTATTTGCAAGTTTACAATAAATGTCGATTTCAAAGTTGAATTGATCTTCAAATTTGATGATGCTTTGAGTCCTTGATTATGAGCTTGATGTGTCCAATGTTGATGTGATTGCCAATTTGATATCTTTGTTGCTTCTTGATTGATAATTTTGATTGTTCTTTAATTATGCGAGCTTTCATTTCCTTGACTTGTTGTGTACTCCATGCGTAATGTGTTACAATTGTGTTTATGTCAAAACTAGACATTAAACATCCAAGCATTCAATAAAATAACCACCAACCACACTACACAATGTGCCACAAAAAGAAGACAAACTATCAGGGCTTGGCCTTGACCCTCATATAGTTTCTTGAAAAGAAGAAGAATAACTGAGCTTTGTACTTGGCTCTAGTCAACTCTTGAAAAACTTGATACAATTTTCAATTTAAAATTACAATGTTTCTTTCTTTCTTCTCATTATTTTGTCCCCCCCTTAAAAGTAATAATGAGACCCACTTTACAATGGGATTTACTTGTCCTCCTTGAGTAAACATTTCAAAAATATACAATTATAGCTCTCAATTACAATTCTTCCTTATAACTCCCATTATATAAAAATTTCATGCTCCTTGAAATTATACAATGCCAAGATATCTTATGACTCCCATTTACAACTCTTATTAAAACCTCCTTTGAAGTAAACTTTAATTTACAACAAATGAATTTTCTATTTTTTGTTGAAATAAGAGTTATAATCCTCTTATTAATGCATCACTCATGTTTTAATGGCAACTTGAAAGGAGGAAAGAACATAAGATGTAGTATATTCTCAGATGGATCTCACGAATATTTTGTTGTTGATGTTGATGCCACATTGTTTATGGGTGAGATAATATCAAAGCAACATCATTGAAAATAGATATTACCATATATAAGAGAGGTTGTTACCATATTCATTAGGAGTCTTCCATCATGTGCTGCTTGAATTCAGGATGAAGACAAATCGTTGAGTATCTTTGTCGAAGTTTCTTTTGATCAATACAAAGATTGTAGAACGCATGCGACAAGAGACGATACTCCACATGGAAGTACATATTTGAGGGTGTGTACAAATTTCAAATACCAATGACTTCATTCAACAACATGAAACAACGACATTAAGCAATCCATCTTCACCTTCGGTTGCACGGTTTTGAACTTTACTCAGCTTAAACTCAAATTCTACATATGGACCAAGTTTAGAAGACAGAGATCTCATATAGAAAACAAATTATCTATAAAATTATTAATATCATAAGTGTAATATTCATTTTTTTGGTTCTATTTCTTTTAGTTAATAGAATTTCATCTACCCAACAAAGGATTTGGAATAACTTGAAGAAATTGAGAACAAAGAGAAATTGAAGAAATTGAGAACAATGATGGAAAAAACTCAAGTGTCGAAGAAGTGAGCACAGAGTAGAGAATGGTTATTATGCACCCACGAGCTCATCTAAGTCAATTGCAGGAGAAAACTAGATCTGAAGGCTAGCATTGGAAGGGATTTTTATAGTTTCTAGAGCTAGGGTATCACAATGGATTTGTTTGATGGACCAGTGTATCCTATCGCTATTCTGATAAATGAACTAAAAAATGAGGATATTCATTTGCAAATAAACTCAGTTCGAAGGCTTTCAACAATTATGGATCGTTGGATGAATCGGATTGACAAACATTAAAACCCATAAAAAAAGAATAATATTGTAGGCGATCTGAGGATAAC
Organism: Picea sitchensis; assembly: GCA_010110895.2. Lineage (NCBI taxonomy): Eukaryota > Viridiplantae > Streptophyta > Pinopsida > Pinales > Pinaceae > Picea > Picea sitchensis. The sequence goes on along the minus strand of SNQJ01S0034426.1, from coordinate 67,027 downwards.
GGATTTCCCACACGATCTGAGAAACTTTGCAATCAATCAACAGAGAGAGACAATATGAAAAACTATAATCTCATTAACCAGGGTTTAATCTATCCATTTAGAATTTATGTTACTTTTTTTTTAAGAGATCAAGTAAGAAATAGAAACCACAATCTATGGATAAGGAATGGAAGAATCACACAACTAAACTTTTCAGAGATGGTCAATGGGGATGATCAAAGAGTGCTCTTGCAGTTTTTCACAATGCCCATTGTCAATTGACGTGGAGACAAAGTCATATTAAAAACTCAAAATCACAACAAAATCAATATGAATACATAGATAATTGAAGCGTCATCCATCAAAAAATTACCATCATTCGCACAATTTCCTCACAGTTTTGCAACTCGCTGATTTTGTGGGCAGATTGATGGTGCAATATGCAGTTGCAACAATCTCACTTCCTCCATGTCACAGATATCATGATTGTCCTTTAAACTTGGTCACACATCTCAAGAAAATCATATCTACAACATTTCGCAGATCTAGTTCTAAAAAATGCTACAGCAAATCAGATCTAAAGCATTCCATTGAAGCCCTATGTTATTTCCAACTCCAACCTAAAGATGAAACTTGAGATGCATGGACTATTCCTCATTTTCATAATATTCATCATGAATTCACTCATAATTCACATCCTATGAAGACATTAGGTCATTAAATAACATAAGTGCTCTGATACCAATTGACGAAATTGAGCATAAGAATATTAGGAAAAGAAGATTGGCGAAAAAGGCCTCAAGCCACAATTCTCAACATTGTATTCATCTTAATGATACAAATATATAATACAATAATGAAACCACCTCAATTGTTCTCACATTGACACCTCATCAGGAGATAAGGTAGGAGGAGGAAATATGGGAATCTAGAAACACACCTAGGATAACAACTATATCCTAGCATGTAAAATATACAAAGGTGGTATAATAAGACTTAATGATTGTGTATGAGAAAGAGGCTAATAGATTCTTCTTGAGAATCAACTTCTTTCATTTGGTCTTGGAACTTTTTGAATCCCAAATCCGTTTGGGTTCCTTTGGAGCTTTTTCCGGTCCTCTTGTTCTCAGTCATCTTGAGGAATTTTGGACTTGATATCCTACCCATATTGTCGGACCTGACTGTCGAACATGCCTTCCTGGAGGATGACTACGATTTGGTGACCTTAGTTGCCATAATATTTAAGGATTTTACATAAGGTGATGAAGAAGGGGATTCTTCGTTGTACCTATATCAAACGTTGGTCAAACTCACTTGAGCTCCTTGGAGGGCAACCCACCAATAGACCATCAGGGAGCTTGCACCAAGGTGTATGTCTATTAACAAGGCCTCCAACATAACTGATCCACCCACTTACCCTATCCCCTTCTCACTTGTTCCGGCAATTTTGGATATTATCACCAACTAGTGAGATCATTGTGATATGATTTGGTTTGTTTACTTGATTCCTATACTTCTTAGCGCATGCTATTTATTTTATTTAGTTGGAATTAGGCATGTCATTGTCATAATTCAATCCTGTCTTACCAAGACCTATGTAGGTATTGGAGGGATCAAGGTTTTCCTCCTCTACATTAAAAACCCTTTCCTCCCAACTCACCCGAGGACCATCCTCGAGAGTAACACCATGAGGAAAACCACTCTGAATCTAGAAGTATTGTTACCCCTTTGATCAAGCATCCAAAAGGAACCACTTTTCAAGAAGGATTTGTCCCTCTTGTCAATCTACCCTTGGCAGACCCTTTTGGTCCCATCCTCATATGCTTTATTCCTCTATAGAACCTAAGATCAATACTGATTACCCTCATCTACCATGAATCTTGTGAAGACATCGTGAACATGGAATCCCAACAACTCCTCCAGTTAGAAGGATTCACCATGCCACCACAAGTCTCTGGTCCATATGATCCTATCCAGACTCCTAAACAACCCTTTGGCCACAAAATTTCAAATCGATTAGATGCAACTGTTGCCTCATATTTTAAACTCTTGCAACAAGATCCTTCACATGCCTCTTCACACGCTCCTCATCTCCCCACATCTAGCATCTCTCATATGTTTCAAAATTCTTTCCCTCGTCCCTCCCCCATCCACTCTACATTACAACATGCTCAATTGAACATCATCACTACCAAAAAATTTACATTGACATATGTATCACAAGTTTTCCCAACCATCTTACCACTACATTCAAGAATCCATCCTTCTACACCCCCCGCTGGGGGGAAACATCTACTTACCTTGATGTTCTTAGGAGGCGATCCCAACATTTTCAGACAACAACCTTCGTCGGGAGGATTTCCTCCCCAGGGAAGTAAACTAATGGGTTTAGGAAAACAAATATCTACGAGCCAACCTTTCACTAGGGGACAACCCCTATACTCAGGGAAAATATACGGTCACAATCCAGCTGGGGGGAAACCCTCGAATTCTAGATAATTTTCAATGGGGGTATACCCTCGCATCGATAGCCAACCTACATTTGAATGAAGGAATCCACCCACTGGGGGGAAACCCACATCCATAGGGCCATATTCACTCTGGGGGAAACAATCAGCTAGGGGGAAAACCAAAGCTATCGAAAAACAACCAACATGGAGCCAAACTATTCCTTCTACCACCTGTTGGCACAAGGGCAAACCTAGGTTTCAATGCTTCAACAACGCACCAACTAAAACCTAACTACCAGCCCTTTCGGAAACACTTGCGAAGAAGATGAAGTCTCACCCGAGGTAGAGGCAGGGGTGGTTGCAGGGCTCCAGTGTCTGCAACCTTAGCTGGGACATAGATCTGTGATTACAAACCCTAATAGAGCACTTAGCAGTCGTTATTCATCATTACTCAATCTTAGTTCACAACGTAGATAAACCCTACTTACAACACAACACAGTATTCAATGAGATCTAATACATTCAAGCACTAAGCATATCAACACATATCATATCTAACATCTTATTCACATCATTAGGCACTAAGTTGTCATATTCATCTAAGCACATATCATTGCACTAAGCATAAATCATATGACAATAAAACATTCACAATGTATAGAGCAACCATAATGCACAAAGCAACCAAAACAATGGATATATGTGGTTCACCCCCAGCCTGGGGCTACGTCCATCAAATATTCTTCTCTTTATTGTCTACTATCAATCGCCTACATGCACAGAGCCACAAGATCCTACTCCACATAGGACAAGATATCTGCGTGCACTTTACTAGATCCTCCTTCCCCGAGCTAGGTCACGGCATAAAGCCTTTACAAAGTCACTTGCACTTAGCATAACATCACACAGATGCATCTTAGCACTTAGCATCCCCTTTCTTACATCGCCTAGAATTCTATTTATATATTACAAAAAGGGCCTAAGCATGGGTAAACCCATGGGCCGACATCCCCATACCTATTATATAACCCAAAACCCAAAAATCCCTAATCAAGGGGTCAATATCCCACAATCTCTGCTTCGACTTGGGATCCACCTTCAACATCCTGTCGAAGTCCCAAAATAAGCCAATCATGACCAAGGATTCTCACAATTTGGTCAAGGGCCAACAAGCCCCCAACACTCACATGTGACTCGTCCCGAGTCACTCTGATCTGGGTAGCTCTACTTCAAAATCCTCGAGCTTGGCTCAAGCTGCTTCGACCTATTGTTGTGCCAAGGCCTCCTATTCAATGAA